>PVKM010000075.1:0-156313 GCA_004027735.1 Carollia perspicillata | reverse complement strand
CTGAAAAAGGAGAGGATTACTTCCTCACAGCTCCACTAGAACCCTCAATGTCTAGCAACATCTGTAACATGAGATCAGTGTTATCCTCAAACATTCTTCACTTTTATTCCATTACTGATGCTACATCTTCAAAAGGGAACAATGGATTTGGAAAGGTAAGTTTACAATCACTTTCAAAAACCTGTTTAGAGACCTAGAGTGAAAAAACCTTTAACAAGAAACAGAGCCTCTCTGCTTTGAGCTCTGTTTGGATGGAAGGCCAGCTGGCCACTGTCCAACTGTCCCTCCGTGTTCTGTTCAGAACTTCGCATACTCTCTCTGGCCAACAAAATATACCATGAGCAGCAGACATTGGTTATTTAATATGGGTTTACGCTGTTAGCAACAACAGTTCTAAAAATAATCAGAATAACCAGTACACTTCACAGAATAAGAATTAAAGCACTATGACAAAAAAGATTAGAACCAGTGTACCACTGCTACGTCCGACTGTCAGGACTGCTGTCCTGTTTAGTGGTGCCAGTTTAGTTCACAATGCCAGCTGTAAAAGTCATACATTTTGATGGGTTTGTATTAATCTCGCTTAGCTAAAATGAAACTATATTTTCCAGAATTCCAAATAGTTTCATGTTAGCATGGGCTACAAGAGATATTTTGGCTGAGATTTGGAAGGCAGAAGTGAAGCAAAAGCCATACTGATTTATGCTGGGAGATACGGTGGCCCAAGCCCTAGCGTATTCTAATTTATCTGCTGGTTCATCTCACTGGTGTCGGGCAGGCTGTACTGGGCAGGCATCTCCTCCAGCTCCTACCAGACCCTCCTCAGTGTCTCGGACTTCCAGGCCTTTAGCTCCCACAGAATACCCACCAGAACTGGGAGCTTAGAGCTGGTGAGAAACCAACATAATTTCCAGTCCATCTTTGGGGGTCCAGGTTTTCTTCTCTCTCTCCCCATCTTCCCATTCATTTCCTCTTCCCAGTGGCCTCAAACTCTAGCGCTAGATGTGAAGACAGCAATCTTACAGAGAGTTTAATATTTCCCACAAATATGTAACACCAAAATCTTTGGTAAGTCCTAAGGGTTCTCTTTCTCTGATTGAACCTTGAGTAATGCAAATTTTGATACTGGAAGTGTTTCCACAGAGCTGTAAGGACAGGTTCTCTGAATTGGTTTTACGTTACCTAGAATTGGTTTTCTGATATGATTAGATTTAGAATCATCAGTGACCTTGTTACCAGTGATGACAGCTAACCCAGTGCAGCAATGAACTCATGGAATTTACTAGTATGATTATACCCTTTATTGCCTTGAAGCAGTTAGCATGAGGGAAGGCTAGAATGGCTTTTTGAAGACTCAGCTGTGAATGGCAACACCAGGGTTGGGGTGATAATCTCCAATATATGTTATATGCTCTAAATCAGCAACCGCTAAATAGAGCTGTTTCTCCCATAGCAAGGATTCACAGGTCCAGGAATGAAAAGGATTGAAAATGGGACAGCTCCGTTCCCTAGAAATCAGCTAGTGAAATTTTTGCTCCCTGTACTCACGACTTACAACTCTGATACTATCGGATATTTTAGTTTTCAAGTAAGAAATTCTTCTACTGGACAACACAGCCATGGTTCCACAACACTGAAAGTTGAGACTGCCATTGACATTTTTAATTCACTTGTGCCAGCAAATCCCCAGGCAAAGAAGGGGTTTCCGTAATGGCTGGGATGCTTGATCCTGATTGTTAAAGAGAAATTGAGCTGCTGCTACACAGTGGGAGTAGGGAGGGGTATGTCTGGGATGCAAGAGATCTCAGAGGGTGCCTCTGGAGTACTCCCATGTTCCATGGCTAATTCCACAAAAAACTACAGTGACTCGATTCAGGCAGTACTGATAAAGGCCCAGACTCTTCGAGAACTAAGGTTTGGGTTACCCTACCAGGCAGCAAACTGTGGCCATCTGAAGTGCTTGCTGAGGGCAAAAAATATGGAGAGAGGAAGGTGACAGTTTTACTCACCAGCTGTGACCACACGACCAGTTATAGAAACAAAGAATGTAGTTTGAGTATTCCTTCCTTATTTTGATATGAGATATATGTTTGTCTTCAGTCTTCCCCAGTCTTCTAGTATCTAACATAAAATAGTGAGAGCTAACTTTGTATCTTAATGTTTAAGTCACAGGATATCAAGGGCAGTGTACCTAAGCTAGAAGATTCCCAGTGTATTCTCATGGTTAGAATGGTAATCCTGGGGAGGGGGATCACCATGTTTTCAGTTACTTGGGGAGATTGTTACATTATGTTAAATGGAACCATGATCTTGTCTACGGTTGTAAGTGTGGTTAAAGGAAGTGGGTACAGATGGGTGAAGTATAGAGGATTCATACTGTGTGAACTTCAGTAAATTGAGACTAATGTCCCAGGATTCCTTTCCTTGCATTACCATTTTAGCAAGAGATATTTCGCACAAGATTAGAAGGCAGAAGAGGCAACCACATTGCTTTAAATCTCAGAAAGTATGTGTAGAGCCACCAAGTACTCTTGCAGCGTATACACACTGAGGCTTACATGCTGGCTCACCTTGTTTGCATGGGGCAACAAGAGACACGTAGCTGCTCCAGCTCCCACGATGTCTTCCTGCACTTTCTCCGACTCCTAGGCCAGGTGTATACTTACTTAGCTTTGTCATAAAAGAACGCATCGTCATCGATTTGGGGGCTTGAGGGTGCAGAGTAAGCAATATGGGTCCCAGTTTATCTGAGATCCAGTTTGAGCTTCTGGTCCCAGGTCGCCTTCTCTCTCTTTCCCTCACTTCACATTATTTTTCCCTTCACAGCTGCCTTCCCTACTGACTTCAAACTTCAGCACAGTTGTAAGAACAACAGATTCACTTAGACTATTTAGACAACTCTGGTAGGTGTGGAAGGTCAAATATGCTTATAAATGATCACTAGATGTATATATGTGTGTGTGTGTGTATAATTATATATACATATATAAATAAATATAAATATAAATATGGCACAGATACATAATGAAAACCACCAGTATCTAGCATAACAAGAGACACTCAAAACACATATATTGAACTAAGACAGTAAATTGAATAGAATTGAAAAGATGGTCTGTAGGAACAACCTTAATATTTTAAAACAGTAGAAGTTTATTATCTTACGGTTCTGGTTAGAAGTGCTGTGGGCTTGGCTGATTTCTCTCTTCCAGGATAAGATGGGCCTTAACTGTGAGAGCGATGGTAGAAATGAACAAAAGAGTATGCATTCCAAAAGTATCTAGAAAGTAAACTTGCTAGGAGTTGGATGCTGGGGGTAGGGGAGCAGGACAGGGAGTGCTCTCGGGTAATTTCAGTTTCTGGCTGGAGGAAGGTAACCGAGAGCATGATGGTGCTACTGAGACATGGAATGCAGGGAAACAAGCAGGTCTTGGAGGTGATGGAAAGGGAATGAGAGCTTCCCTTTTGGACAACGGGCCTACTGTACTTGAGGTTTATGGGAGCAACACAAATCAGTGTGTGTGTGTGTGTGCATGTGTGTGAAGACTTGTTTTATGTGCTTGTGGGATAACACTTTGGAAACAACAAAGGGAGTAAATTTATTGTAGCACTCTGTTACTTGGAAATAAACAAATAAAAAAATCACTAACCTCTCAATTAGTTTGTACAAATCTCATACAGATTATTGGCTGACACTTTGTGATTGATAATGCTTTATCAGTTAGTGGGTTTCAGAAATTTTTGGATGCGAATTTCATCTGAATATAATATCAAAGTCTGTCCATGTGTGTTCAGCTTTCTGGTGTTCTTGGAGAATGTTTACCTGTCCACAACTGAACAGGTAAATAGGTGATGGAGCTTGAAGGGGAGAGAAAGAAGTTACTCAGTAGATAGAGAAATGGGGACATTCTTCTCTTGATACACCACCTCCACCTCAGCTTCAGGACCCCCATTTTTTACCTTTCCTGGCATTCAGGGTGTTACATACGAAGAAAAAAAGGAAGTTGGGAAGGAGATTTAGAGAAAACCTACACAGCATGAACCACTGGAAGGCAATTAGAAGATTAAAAGGAAGCCATTACCCATCAGAGATTTCCTCTGAAGTATAAAATTAATGGTAGTGGTCAAATTCAACCTTTTCCATTAATAAGTGAGTCTAGCAACATTGATAAGTGAGTCTATAAAGCATGATGTGTTTCATGCATTTTTAGGAGTTAGAATAGAAAGCGAATGTAACTTAATTAAAAATATAATTGCAATATGAATAATTGTGTGGCAGGTACTGGACTTTCCTGCTGTTATAGCCATAATCAGAAACACATTTTCTTGCCTTTGTGCACTCTGAGAGCTCAAAATCAATTGTGGCATTTCAATAAAGGGTCAATCTTGTAAGAATTATTGCCTTGACTATTTTTTTCAGAAAGTTACGTATGGCACAACTCTGTTACACATGGCACATCCAGTCACCACAAGTACCCTGTGAAAGGTTTTCATGCCCACAGCATGCACTTAACCTTGATTTCCACGTGGGCTATGCTCTTCATCCTCAGAGAAATAAACTAAACATTTCTTTGCATTTTGCTAACTTGAATTCTTATTTGTAAATTTCAATTGCTTCTACTAAAAGTAAACAACAAAAAAAGACTTTTACTCTGGACCAAATATGGGAAGTGATCTGCTGAATTAAACATAAAACCATGAGGTGTTTTGCCCTGGCTGGAGTAGCTCAGTGGATTGAGTGCGGGCTATAAACCAAAGAGTTGCTGGTTCAATTCCCAGTTAGGGCACATGCCTGGGTTGCAGGCTAGGTCCCCAGTGGGAGCAACGTGAGAGGCAACCACACATTGATATCTCTCTCCCTTTCTTTTTCCCTCCCTTCCCTTCTCTCTAAAAATAAATAAATAAAATCTTAAAACACACACACAAAAAACACCCTTGAGGTGTTTTCACAGCTGGTGAGAACAGTTCTGTTCATTTACCCATTAATTCAGGGACTGACGATATGGTGATCAGGACCTTCAGCCACAGGCAGGCTGATTGTTTCCCAGCTCCTCGTGATCACTGCCATCACCCTGGCCCAGGCCCTCATTACCTGTCACCTGGACTGTTGCAATAGCCTTCTAACTGGTTTCCTCCAAAACAGGCCCCTCCTGGACCTGTGCCTTCAAAGTATCCCTGCAAGCTTAATTCATGTACCCCCACCACCTCACAGATCAAACCCGAGCTCCTTCTCAGTCTGCTGCTCAAACAGGTTCCTCTCTCACTTCTACTTTTCCTCTATCACACAGACTCTGTCTTCTTCTTGTTCATCAGCCCATCCTCCAACCCCCTTTTTGCCTCCGTAATTGCTATTTCTTTTACATCGATCACCCTCCCTTTTTGATTTATGACAGTTTTTGTTTGTCTAAACAAAAGAATGCCACCAGCCATGCAAAATCTCTCTTCACCATGACCTCTTTCCTGAAGATTATTTTTCTGTCCATCTCATTACCCTTCTTGAGCCAGCTGAGATCTGCTCATGCCTCTTCTGTGACATTGACCTTATTCTGCTTTATATGTAGTTATTTGTCCCTTTAGGGTAATACCTCAATTTCTTCAACTCATTCCTCCACTTTGGAAAAAATCCAATACCCTCATTTTAGTGTTTCTTGTGTTTCTAAAGATATAAGTTATCATGACTAACAAAAAAAATCAAAGTAATTGTAGTATTGCTATGCTTTTTACAATAGTAATGGCCCCAATAGACTCTCTCCATCAGTTGTTAATTATAACTCAGTATAAACACTGGATTATACTGCAAATGTATACAAAAGCTGCACACAATACTGTCACACCGTACATGAGCAGTAAGTGTTAGTGATTTTTATGATTATGATTATCTGCTCCAGAGGATGGCTGTCAACTCCTGGTTGCAATATTCACAGCTGGCTGGTCCATTAAAATATACGATATTTATTTCATGGCAAATTTAAGATCATGTCTTCTCCTTAATGATAATCAATAGTAACAATCCAGGCCACAGTTTCATGACATGCTTTATGGGCTTGAAAAATAATAAATGAAACCGTGGCCAAGAGGAAACAATGCAAGTTAGTGCTGTGGGTGGTCAAGTACTGCTGAGTTGACCCTGGGCGTTCCTGGGCACCATCGTGGGTTCAGGATTGGACTGTTTTCATTCTGGAAGAGACAAATAAGATACTGTGATCAGTTGTTCAGCCCATCAGCCAAACAGTCATTTCAGAATTTTAAATTGTTCAGTCACCGATGTGTCATCTTTGGGCTTACATAGCAAATATATGATTCAAATAACTTATTGAACCCATACAAGAGAAAATATCTTCGTGTTTCCAATTCAAAGATCTTAAATGGGGGTTATATAACAAAAGGGAAAATTAATGATGTCAAACACTCATTTTGACTTAGGAAAAAATCATCTATGGTAAAATATTTATGAGCCTAGAATCACTCAGAATAGAACTTTTCTGAAGTTTTCAGTTATAATTATTAGGAAAGAAGGCTCAGAGATTGAGCCAACATGATAAAGACTAAACTCAATTACCTCTGTTTTAAGAAAACCTATAAGCATTCCTTGTCAGATGGCTTAGAAAAGTGTGGTTACATAAAGTACCTCATTAAATGCTGGTGGAATACCACCAAACATTCCAGAAAACATTTCATTGTCCCATAAAATTAATTGTATTATTTGTTATTAAAAAACCTAACCAAATACGTTCTGCAAGAAATAGGCAAACAATTTACAAGTACTCTTTAAATCAATGCAGACATTAACGTGATTTGGAGCTAAATAAAGAACTAGGAGTTCAAAGCATCACATTTAATTGGGTTTTGGATCTTATCAAAAAATTGAGTCCTTTACATCATTTTTTTACTCCCTTATCTTCAAATTGCAAAATAGTATAACAAATCATTTTCATTAACTGGGTTAAACTTCTAAGCAGATACCCAAGCAGGATCCCAGGAATTTGACAATGTGTTGTCTGTATTTATGCTCTCGTCACACAGCTTCCAGTGGTGGGGGACATCTTTGCACCAACATGGCTGAGTCTGTAAAAAGAGTTCTCACTAGCCATCAGAAAGATGCAAATTAAAACCACAATGAGACACCACTTCACACCAGTCAGAATGGCCACCATAAACACTTCAACAAACAACAAGTGCTGGCCAGGATGTGGAGAAAAGGGAACCCCAGTACCCCGTTGGTGGGAATGCAGACTGGTGCAACCACTGTGGAAAACAGTATGGAATTTTCTAAGAAAACTAAAACTGGAACTGCCTTTTGACCCAGCAATTGCACTGCTAGGATTATATCCCAAGAACCCTGAAACACCATTCCAAAAGAACCTATGCACCCCAATGTTCATAGCAGCACAATTTACAATAGCCAAGTGCTGGAAGCAACCTCAGTGCCCATCCGAAAATGAGTGGATCAAAAAACTATAGTGCATTTACACAGTAGAATACTATGTGACAACTGTACTTGAACAACAATAAAAAAAGATTAAAAAAAGATTCTCCCTCATATGCTGTGCTAGTGGAGGAGATAGTCATAAGGTCTCTGGCTGTCTTCGGTTAGGAAGAACTAGCCAGGGGTCTGCAAGATCAAGGAAGTCTTCCCAAGGGGAAGGGGCCTGTGAGCTGAGATCTCAGTGATGAGCAGATGCTGGGGAGGGGAGGCAGCGAAGAATGTTCCCTCTGAGGAAGGAGAACAGGGAGCAGAAGGGCCTTACTGGAGGCTGGTTGGGAGTCAGAGGAGTGATAAAGAATCTCTCTTTTACCAACCGTAGTTACACTCCTTTGACCTCTTTTTCTCTAGTCTTTGACCTTGCCTCCTTCCTTCTAGTTCTTTCTTTGGCCTGCCTGGCCCATTTTTAGCAAGAATCCTGCTAAGTCAGTTTAGAAAGAATCCCCCACCATTGAGGTCTGATCACCCTGGCCTGCTTCCAGCAAGAATCCTGTTAAGTCAATTTAGCATGAACCAGCCTCCCCCAGATTTTGCTATCTCGTCTCAGTATTTTCCGTCACTGACTTCCTCTCTGCCCACTGATGATAAATTCTCACTGTTCTTGTCCTAAGAGTTGAGTGGTTTATTGTAATATTTTTATAGTTCCCTACTGTGATAGTCTTGACACCTAATAAAGTGGCATATTGGGACCCACAAAAGAGGGTGGCCCCAGGGCCAATCCCACATCACAGAGGTAAAGCTAAGTCAGTCTGTACTTACAGGAAACACCTGTCAAGGAAATCTAATATACACCAATCAGAACCCTCTAATTCAGTTTTAACAAGCTTACCCTAGAAATAGGACTTTCTAACCTTAAGAGGAAATTTCCAACCTCCTAGCCATTTGTGAAGCATTTCCATGTGTAGGGTAAATGGAGGGAGTCTCGCTTCCTCACCCAGATGTCTGGGCAACTAAGGGAAGCAGTTTCCCATAACCTTGAGAATGGGCCTGATAAGTAGTGTTCTCACAGCCTTGAGACTGGGTCCAGTAAACGGTTCCCATAACTTTTAGTGGGCACGCGTGCGCAGAATCTCACTGCATTATACAGTGTATTCTGGTGCCCTGTAGGCTTTGTCTGTATTTAGTATACAAGGGGACAGGGGCTTCCCACAGGAGGACACACAGTTGCAGCGTGAGTGGCTCGCCCACCCTTGAATACAGGCATGTCAGACATCCCCACGGCTCCACACATGTTCTTCCATCTGCCCTAATCCAAGAAATTGCCAGGCCTTGACAGGCTGCAAGACACCATATTTCCTCTTCTATTATTCTGCAAAATTTGCTCTTGCCTAAAATCCTTTGGGAAGAGTGCTCCACTGCTTTCGAGTCACTGTGCTTCCCCAATGCAGGAATTGTTTTCCTTTGAACAAAGGACATCAAACTGTTGCTGGTGGAAGTAGGGATCTTTCATGGGATCCTAAGAAAAGCATTTCATGGACCCATGCGTGGGAGATTGTGGTGTCGCAAAATTTATTTGGGTGGAAATAGAAGGTTTCCTCTGTCCCATCTCTGTCCATCCTGCATGAAAAAAGTCCAACCATGCCTTCAGCAAGGTCAATACAAAGGCCAGTGTCCAGAACTTCTGTTTCATATTAAAGCTTAGCCCTTTGGTGACCACAGGCAGCTACTACGCAGTCTCAGTCCCCATCCAGGTAGCTTAACGCTGTTTCTGAAGGCTGAGCTACTGTACCTAGGCTCCCACCTGGATCTTGTGTTTGGAGTCTGTACAGCTGCTAGACCTGCATGGTTGCTACCCACAGAACAGGTGAACAAACAAGTGAGCGAGTGGTTCGGAGTGAGAGAGAGTGAGAGCTTCTTTGTTAAGCTGGATTATGTCATTTTGGGCTTGGGATGCACCAGGTGCTTCTCTAAAACAGTCAATCAACTTCCCAAGCTTTCATGTACTTCTGATGAGTCTGCTTCTTGGCCAATTAATCTCTTTCCCAGGTTAGACTGACGCGCCTCTATGGTCAAGCTCTTCCCATTTTGACCTGTCCTGTGCATGAGTTTATTTCCCCCCACAGTCTGAATGAGTGGACCAGGAAGATTGAAAAGAAGAGTGTTAATGCCCTTTGCGGGTCAACACCACAATCCCCTGAGGAGTGTGTGAAGCTGTAATTTCCTCGTGAAACAAGTTTATGTTCCCCAGTCGATTATGCTTAATTATGTCTGATTCCCTTTGCTTCCTTCCTTTATTAATATCTAGCTAAGTACCTAACATAACAAAACTGTTACTAAAATTTTTTGTTTTTGTTACTTGATATACCTATTGCAATAGTCCTGAATAAAGTTTTTGTAAGCATTGTAACAAGTCTGAGATCATATTTTCAGCAGGAGTGGAGAGCAATGAGTGGGCGGAGAGGGGAGTGGGGCAGGAGAAGCAGAGGGAACAGGTGTTGGAGTCCACCTGGGCCAGGTCAGGCAGAGGCTCCTAGGCCATGTTAAAGATTTTGGTCTCTATTAAAAAGAGGACAAAATGGCACTGAAGAGTACTAAGCCTCATAGTGACATAATCAGATTTGCATTTTTGCAAACAATTTTGATCTTTAATAATGAGCAAAAATTCCAATTTAAAAATTCTTTACAATATGTTAAGGGACACAAAAGAAAAATGAACTCATTTACACATATGCAAATCTGCACCACAGGAGGCAGAGATCTGAAATTTTTGTTAGCCCACAGCTATTAGTGGTCCTCAAGTTCATGTCCCCTGCCTCAGTCCACCTGCAGCTAAAAGACATTGGTATTGCTTGGCCATGACCAACTACAGAATTTTCCCCGCATGCTGGGGGTATGTGCTGTGGGAAATCTGGCTTACTTCATCAGCCCCACCTGACACTGGTGTGAGGGCTCCGAGGGGACAGTGCTTGTTCAGTGATAACTTTTACCCCCACTTTCTGACTTAACATATGGTGACATTCAGATATTACTTTGAGAAAACACCTTTTCAATTGTAAATCAAATACCTAGTGGTTGAGGAGGGTAAGGAAACAGGGTGTCATACACAGTGAAACCATTAAGGGCCATTAACACGTTAGGTTACATAGGTTCCTTATGGTTAGCAGAATAAAAGTATTTGTTGAGAAAAATAGAATAGAACCATCAAGTTTTGGGCAAATAAAAGTAAGTTTGGGGTCTGAAATGTTCCATATTGTGAAACAGGTATAGAGATAGGAGGTGGGACAAGAATGTGCAGGTATCCAGAGGGAAAGCCTGGTATCCCTGACAATGGACTCCAGATGGGAAAGGAAACCAGAAAAACCAAAAAACAAAAACCAGGTGAGAAGTATCACCTGCCAACTGTCAGCTGTGTCTATAATGACTCTAAGGGTCTTAGGGTAACCTCCGAATCATCTCACTCCATTCTACAATACTACTTCATCCTCATTGGCAGGGAAAAATAAACTATGGCTTCCTTTCTGCTTTTCAGAGAGCCCTTTCAAGTCAATTTTCTTCTGATGTTTGGAATTTGCCTCAAGTACCATCTCATTACTAAACTTGACTCACCAACAACTTTGTCTCTGATTAAAACATACACATAATCTTACATTGTGCTGTATAAGCTATTCCCATCCTCTGCTGTGTTGCGAGACGTTTCTTTTTCATCCACAGTTAGCTAATTAGCAGAACACGTAAAATTTCTAGCATGAAAAGTAGTTAAGTATCTGGAGGGAAGCATTTTGCTTTATGAGTTGGCAGCCAGGTCCTTTGAGATCTTCGTGGTTTATGATTTGGCAGTGGTATAAAATCTTGCTCCTAAGAGTTTGCAAGTAGCCTTGAAATTTGAGAGGTGGGAACGTGAATTGTGTCTGACAATGCCTTGGCAGTGAGCAGTGGAGGCACTTTCAGAAACTGGGCTGGACTCACTTGTGTACTCTCTGTGTGACCAACTACGATAATGACAACAAAGCAAAGGACTGGCTGTCCCGTAGCTACCATTCAATGTTATATTACAATAGCTAAAAAAGCACAGTTGCTTCTAATCCATTATATAAAAATGGGCTGCAATCAAGGCCTCCTGGTGTAGTCATCACACAGACACAGGCACTTTAAAAAGCTGGAAAACTAGGCAAGAATACCAACATGGCATGAATTTTTTCCCTCCCACCACTTTTCTTCTGTGGGTGGCAATCAGCAGCGGATATTACTGGGCAACCGACCTTTATATAAATGAATGAGCATTAGAGTAGAACATTGATTGGTAAGAATTGTGTTTTTATTAAGCAGTAGCAATTGCGGCTTTCTATTTGGGTCAGAAAAACTTGACACGATTAGAGTTTTAATTAGAAATATGCTGGCCTTAATTACCTGTTTGTCACTCTTGTTTGACGTCAGTGGAAATAGTTCTACTTTTAATTCACAGCTCCTAGCTCCACCTCCAACCTTCCCCCGACGGTCAGTGACATTGGTTGGACTGAAACTGGAACATTTAATATTGGAAAATAACCTTAATGGAAAAGAGAAACTGTTATGGGCTAGGAACACAGGTAAGAGTACTGTGGACTTTAGGAAGCCATACCCTTTTGAGGGAAGAGGCTATTCAAAAGCCTCTGAGGTGTTTGTCTGGGTCCCACCGTGAGTAGACAGTAAAGCTGTTGCACAGAGCTGATGCGGACCCTGGCTCGTGGGGTCTGCGACACTGTGGATGGGGCAGGGACAGTCCCATGGACTGCCGAGTCCTGTGGAGGAAAAGGGCGAGCGTGGCTTTTCTCTCAAGGGGAGCAAAAGCTGTGGCCCTTGCCGTGACCGGCCTTTATTGGGTTTCTCGGCACATTACCAGATGGCCCTCATTTACTATGCACAGGTTGCTTTAGGTGGGTACCTTTTACAGAAAATAAAGGAGCCGGTGCTGCTTATCACATCACAGAAGAGGGATGTTAGCAAACGAAAAGGGCAAAAGAGGTTGAACCGGTTACACTCGTCCTTGGAAGGTTTAGCATGGATTTTAGGAAGTTATTTTGCAGTAAATGTTTGCCTCAAATCCTGGTGAGGGAGTTTTTAGCAAAAGCAAGACTCAAATCGGCCTATTGCAGGCCTGATTCCCCACGGGAGAACCTATCCGTGGGGGTGGGTCCTGTGCATCTCTCAGTGGGAGCTGGGCCCACGCCATGCAGAGCCATCTCCCACACAGAGCAGAACTAGTTCCATTTCTGCCACCTAGTCCCCAAATGCAGCAAGTTTCTTTCTCACTGCAGCCCAAGTTACACGGCCCCAACCCGACCACTCTCACCCATGCTCAGGCCCTCCCAGTACAGTGGATGATCCGTGGGGTTGGGATGACTCTGGTAGAAGAAGCCCAGATAGCCTGAGACACACTGAACTCCCACGGGAAAGAAACCCTCCTATCCAGCTGGGCCTCCGCACCACACACACATGCCCTGCCTCAGGGCTTACTGCCTCACCAAGGACATTGAAGATGACTAATGCATAGCTACAGGTTGACCGATTGATAGGACGAGCCAGGAAAAGTCTTGCTGGCCCCCAGTATCACTCAAATTAGTCTGTCACATGAGAGAACTTCTGTAACAAGAGATCAAAAGTTTTGTGTTAAGGTAGTATTTTTAAAAAGACCTTTTAAACTCCAAATGACTTAAATGAAATAACAACAAGTCATCAGCATGTATTATTAATGTTTACTGAGTGTTACTATGTGCCTACACTGAACACCTCACAAATATTTAAATCTCAACCATATCCCTAGAGGGTATTCGCTATTATCCCTATTTTATAAATGAAATAGGGGAATTTCTTTGCCCCCGGGAATTTGTGGAAGACCATATGAACACTAAGGAGCCAAATCCTACCAGCCCAATTCCAAAGCTGGACTCCAAAACCTTACTCTATATTGACAAGGCATTTATGAACTAGCATGTGCGAGAAACAGCCCATATTCTTGAGGAGAAAGGACAGAGAACAGGACAAAAAACAGAGAACAGAAAACAGGGAAAAGGAGAGGCTTGGGACATGGAGAGTGAGAGAGCGAGGCAGGGAAGCACGGTGGAAAGGAAGAGTTGGGTACAGGCACAGAGGAAGGCCTCTGAAAGAAGCCTGCCTGAATCTTAACCTGAAACTGCCTGATTATTCACAATAGCCAGGATGTGAAATACCTATGTGTCCACTGATAGGTTAATGGATGAAGAAAATGTATATTAGAGAAGTGTTAACTAACATTATGAGGGTAATCATTTAGCAATATATACATGTGTCTAATAATCACAATGTACAATTACATATGTTATATGTCAATAATATATCAATAAAGCTGGAAAAAAAAACCCTCCAAAAACATAAAACTGTCTGAAGCTGACCTTGGACACAGTTCAGTATTGCCAGTTTGGATTAGTCCAGGTAGATTCTTCTGAGGTCAGACTGTCTCTGTATTAGTTTCCTACTGCCACTGTAAGAAGTTCCTACATATTTAGTGGCTTGAAACAACATAAACTTGTCATCTTATAGTTCTGGAGGTCAGAAGTCCTAAAAATCAAGATTTGGGCAGGGCTCTATATCTTCTGGAGGCTCTAGAATCCGATTGCTTGACTTTTCAAGCTTTTTTAGGATGCCTGAATTTTGTGCTCATGGCCTCATCTTCCATTTCCGAAGCCAGCAGCACAGCGTGTTCCGATCTCTCTCTCTGCTTCTGTCATTACATGGCCTTTTACTGACTCGGGCCATCCTGCCTCTCTCGTAAGCATCTTTGTGATTACAGTGGGTTCATTCCCATCACCAAGGAAGTAATCCATCTCAAGGTGCTTTACAGAAGGTCCTTAACTTGCCACACATGCAAAATTTCTTCTACCCAGTAAAGTAACATATTCGTAGGTTCTTAGGATTAGAAGCATTAGGACATCTTTGGGGTGCTGTTATTCAATCTATTACAGTTAGTGGAAGTCCAAGGTGTTATACACCCAACCTCTTGTCTGACTGGCAAAACCCCCAAAGATCAGAAACTGTCTGTATTGGAAATGTGGAGAAAATAAAGATTGTCCCACATGAGCAATGAGTTGTGATGGATACAGAGGAATTGTGATGATCTAAGTTTTAAAAACATGTATGTCCTTTTAATGAAACTGTTTAAGGGGTTCTGCTCTTGTAGGTGCGGTCCACGTAGAGGGGGAGAGGGAGGAGGGAATTGCTTCGCCACTTCTTTCAGGAGGAACCCCATCGTCGTTTCTCTCCACTTGTCTCCATGGGTTCATGGCGCTGCTCCTCATCCTCTCTGCAAAGCCGCATTCCTTCTGCATTCTGTTGTCACTGTTGTTGCTCTTGCTTTGTACATTTAAAATCCACGGCTTTGAATAACGGCATTGAGGAGTGGTCGTCCACCCTTATTTGTCTCCTTTGCCCACTTTAAGCCAGGCAATTAGAGCCCTGTTTTAGCACCACTCACGGAGTCCACATGTATCAGACCGTGTTTGGCTACGAGCCACGGAACAACCAAAGATTAAGCCGGTCAGGATTTTGTTTTCCCCAACAAGGAACCCGAGGCGTGTAAAGCTAGACAACAGTTTGGAGGTGTTGTGGGGGCCCGGATTCCTACAGGTTGTTCTTCCTTCCTTCAAGTGTAGCCTTGGCCTCATGATGGAAAGAGCACCCCTGTACCTCTCAGCTGGGAGTCCATGTCACAGGTGGAAGGGAGGTGTGCCAAAGGACAGAAGAGAATGCCAGCTTGCTGTCTCTTCTGTAACATGTTCCTACGTCAGTCGTCAGTGATGTTGGCCTGAATGTTACCGGCCAGACCTGGATCATATCGTCAGTCCAGATACAAGAGAGTCTGCGGAGCTGTGTGTTACAGTTTTTTTTGGATTCTCGCAGTAGGGAAAAGAAGGAAAGGGCGGTTGTGAACGCTTTGGAAGGCCAAGCCATAGCGTCTGCATCAGCGTGCTCCAGACCTGCTTTAGAGGAAACTTTGGGTCTTTTGTTGAAAAAAATCTCTATGCCGATGGAGCTGCTCTGATGATGAATTCTGCATCACAGGTGTCCTGAAAAAGTTAACTTTTAATAGTGATTGGCACCGTATCTAGAAATTTGACAGAATCCCAATTGTATAAATTAGGGAAAAGCAGAATATATTTATACCAGTGCACTATCCCTAATAAAATTTCACTTATACCATTATTTTATATCTTGGCACTACAAAAAAATGGATTTTAAGAATAGCAAGATGCACCCAAGTCTGTCCAGATTTATTCTTTTATTTCACAAATAAGAAAACATACCAGAGCCGTGGTGATAGGATTTTCTCAGGGTTGGCCAGTCCGTGAGTGGCACGAAGGGGCTCCTGTCCAGAGCACCTGTTCCGACCATGACCGTCTCACAAGCAGCCCCACGGACCAGCAGCTAGAACTGCTCGCGTCTTCCCCAGGGCCCTGCCGAGGGAGCTACGGGAACACAGGTTCATGCAGTCTCAGTCTTTTCTTTCTTTCATATCCAGAAAGAATTTCAAGTATTGCTGTAACTATTGCTGTAACTATTGCTGTTTCAATCCAGACATTTTCTATTTATATTTTTATGAATGCAAATTGGATTTTAGGGGAAAAAGTTCAAAACTGAAAGTGAAGAAATTCCAGTGTGTATCTTAATGACAGCTAAAAAAACCTCCATAGGCTATATATCTACTTGTTAAAAATATAAATAGGAAGAGCTTGAGGTGAATGTTTATTTTTAAATAAAAAATTGAAGGTGCTAATATTTTTAGTGAATCACAAAATTGATACGATTTTGCTAGTAATGTTACCATAGTAACCTTAGATTCAGGTTCTCCTATGCTCAGAATTTTTCATTACAACGACCTTTATTGTAGATTTTTAAAAAGAAAGTGAAATTTAGCTCTTGTATGATATACTACCTAGTTTTCTGTCAGATATTAAACAATCATAACAGTTCTCTATTTTCTTAAATAATGCTCCAAGCAGTGTCAAAGTACTAATTACTGCTTTGACACGTTTTTTAAAAAGCAAACTCAGAAAGTCAGTGGTTTAAAATATGGCTACAGTCATTGTTAAAAAATTGAAACTATACAAATCAGTGAGACAAGTCCTAGTCCTGTGTCTGCCGGTATAGCCTTGTGACCTCGATGGTGGTTTGTCCGGGCTTCAGTGTCCTTCTCTGTCAGCGAGACTGGTGGGCTAGCTTACCCCCGCAGTCACACGATGATCCCATGTGACTAGGCAATCTAGGCAATCAATCTAGGCAGACAAATCTCTAAGAATTACGAGACAATTGACTTATTTCAGGAGTTAGACCTTTCGCAGCTGTGAGGAGGAGGAAGGCACAGGAGATCTGACGGTCTCATAGGGGTGTTGGAGGATCAGTGGAGTGGCGGACCCTTCCTCCGTTTGAGAAGCCAAGGCCACGTAGCCATCGGAGAGGCAAGCGAAAGTGGAGCTGGTGGAGAAGCCTACAGGAGCAGCCCATGGGTCCACACACAAGTGTCCAGAGACAGACTTAGGGACACGCTGACATGCTTATCAAACTGGCTCCAAAGTCAGGAAAAATTACTGAAAGAGAAGCAGAGGGGAGTAAGCTGAAACCAGAGCCTGCTGGCGTCTCTGACCACAGGACCTTCCGAGAGGGAGGCTGCTGCTTCCTGTCTGGCTCCAGGTTCTCTTTCGGCCATTTCTAACCTGGAACCCTCTATAACAACGGGGGTTACAGACGCAGCTTCGTCGAGTTGATAATAGAATAATTTAATTCAAACACAACCCAAGACTATGATGGGATCTTTATTCTGATACCTTCCATATTTTGAATCCTTTTATATTCCATGCATCTTTGCAAATACTCTCAAATCCTTGATGTAAAACGTTAGGTAATAAACACTTTTAAACAAGTATGAAAACATCTGAGGATTTAGGAACCATGTGGACAATCTGCCTGCTCACGCCAGCCCCGCCCTCCTCACAGATGCCGGAGCTGTGGGAGGAAGAGGAGGAGGTTTTGCAGAAACGGGACACAGAGCCAGAAGGGCAGGGGAGGTAGTGGGAGGACCTGGCAGGTGGAGATACAGGATCTAGAAAGACACAGAGAAAGGAGTTAGGAGGAGGGAATAGGAGTAACAGAGGAATAAATGTCTGGAAGCAAGAACAATGAAAGTGGGAACAACAACCCTAAATGTACACCTGGCTGGTCATAGGAATTAATCTTGGGAACTTCTGTTTTTCACTACATTGATATGTTTTCTCTCTCCCAAGGAAATAGGTAACACATGTATGAAGGCTGGTGCATTATAATTATATCAAATCCTCACCACACTCCGCTTAAGACAAAGAGCATTGCCCACTGTTGAAGCTTCCTGGGCACCAGTCTCAGACAGCCTCCCTTGCCCTGAGAAGGTAGACTCTATCCTGAATTTAGAACCCAGAAATGTGAGGTTCTCTTTTAAAAGAAATGCATAGGAGAGTACATGGTGTGGGTGAAAGGAGGGGAGATATGATTTCATTGAGTAACTTTTTTTTCCTCAAGAGAAACACCAATAGTTTTCTGTGTGCTCTGACTGTACCCCAGCTTCTCAGTGCTGCAGAGGTCACCTGGGCAGTCTCTGGGTTATTGATGCGGTCCAAGTGGGCCAGTGGGGATTGCTGTCCTTACTCGGATTCCAGTATGTGGCACTTCAATGCCTTCTGCATTTTCCCCCCAGGCAAAGTCTAGTCCTATGATTATTACACTTGAACTGGAAGAGTAACCTCATCTGCAAATGTGCTTTCTACAAATGACAGGCATTAACTGAGATAGTTCTTGTATATAGAAATTCAGTATTTAATAGCCCCGCTGAAAGCTGCTTGTAAATGATAAATTAGCAGAACCTCCGATAAAGGATACTGTTCTTTGCCTGTTCTAGATTGGTCTCTTCAGGTCCTTTTAGATTTGTAGGTTCTAAGTAGCCAATAAGTAGAAGTAAATCATAAGGAAAGGCTTTTGAGCAGATGAGGGAGGAGGAAGCACACAGCAGAGAGAAGGAAGGTGGAGGGATCGGAGCCTGTGCTTCTCAAGGAAGGGACCGTCTTAGCCAGTTTTGAATCCTCCCCTGTATCTTACGCTTTGCCTGGCACAGAACTGTTTGTTGATTGTTGAGTTGAAATGAGACAGTCATAATTGGTCAGCAAAGCCTCCACAGCTTTCTCATTTAACCATCTTTTCTATCATCTACTTCGATTCCAACTTCACTGTTTCAGAACTGCAAGCAGAACTGAAATCCACAGAGAAATCTTTCCAGCATCGGTGTGTCTGCCAAATGCAGTAGTGACTCAGGAGTTGCCACATAGCAGCCAATCATTATCCTCCAAGCCTGTGAGTATAAATGCCCCCAGAGAGCCAGGTAGAAATCAGCATTTTCGTTCCTTTATCTCTGTACCTGGGTTGTCAGAATACTCTCTAGCGAACACCTGAGATTGAGCTCATAGGGGTTGGGGAAACTGGAAACTAAAGGCAGATGTTCTGAGATCTGGACCAAGGCCTGACTAGGTCAGTGTGACTATAGGGCAGGTTTTCTCAAACTTAGTATAACTGTCATTTTAAAAAAAATTGTATTTATTGATTTTAGAGGAAGAGGGAGGGAAGAAGGGGTGGGGGGAGAGAGAGAGAGAGAGAGAGAGAGATCAGTTTGTTATCCCATTTATTTATGCACTCATTGGTTGATTCTTGTAAGCACCTTGCCTTGACTGGAGATCGAATCTGCAACCTTGGTGTAGAGGGACGACACTCTAACCAACTGAGCTACCCAGCTGGGGCTCAAACCACAGTATTTTGAATCAGATAATTTTTTGTTGTTGGGTGCAGTCCTGTGCATTGTAGTGTGTCTATCAGCATCTTTGACCTCTCCCTACTACATGCCAGTAGTACCTCTTCCCAAGTTGTGACCATTAAAAAACACCTTTGGACATTGTCAAATGTTCCCTGGAGACAAATTTACCCCAATTGTGAATTGCTGTTATAAAGAATGTGTCTATAGAAGTTTTTCTCAAAACATAATTGTTATATCAGAAACACCCAGTGTGCTCATTAAAATACAGAGTCCTGGAGGCCACGCCAGAATCACTGAGATGGAAACATTTGTGTGTGTGAAGTTTGCAACCCAACACTTTCACTGGTGCTACGTGCCTGGTTAATTTTGGGAAGGGGTTTATGCTGTCAGAGTCCTGGTGGTGGTAGTTACGGGGAATGTAGCACACGGACCCTCCTCTGGGCGTGGAAGGATTGAAGCTGCCCAATAAGACGTGGAAGAACTGAAAACAGAACAAAGGCTTGGCCTGAACTTTTTTCTTAGGGCCTGACTCTGCCAATAACAACAGATTACATTGGTAAGGCACTTTCTCCATGTTTAATGGGCCTTACCTCATGAAATCTCGATAGCCATAGGAGAAGGCACTCCATTGAAGATGGGAAAATCCAAGTTGAGAGGCAAAATCATGACCTGAATGCAGGTCTCTCTTCTACAACATAACCCATGTTCTTACCATTACATGGTGAGCAGCCTAAATTCCAAAATGTTCAACTTGAAAAAACCCTCTAGGGGGACAAAAGTCCCCAGGCTTCTGTAGATCTATTAGAATCTATCCTAATCTGATTAATAACAACTAATCTATTAGAATGGTTCTGATTTGGTTTGTAATTCAGGCTTCTATTGTATCAGCGTCATATCCTTCTGCCATCGTGGCGGGCTGTCCTAAGGGTAAGGATGAGGAGGGCTGTGGAGAGAGGAGCTGGATCATCCCCCAGAGGCCCAGCAGGAGAGCGAGGGCCTGGCTCCCACAGGGACTGGGCATAGTGGTTCTCCCGTCTGGCGTGAATGTAGACCAGGGCCCTTTAAACAGTTAAGTGTCATTTGATTTTCTTTTCTATACTCTTCCCTTCCACTGTTTACTCCCTTTCATGCCTTCTTTTTTCCACTAAGACATTCTCTTCCATCTGAATTCATTCGCTTAAAGATAAAAGGAGGTAAAGAGGATGAATCCCAGTGATTTTTCCAGCTTTGCATCCCTGCAGGGGAGGCTGGGGCTCCTGAGCTTTGCAGAGACCCTGAGGGGTCTCTTAGTCACCGGGAGGAGAAGGAAGATCAGGGTTGCAAGGAAGGTGTCTTCAGAGCTGAGTGTCTGAAGAGAACAGAGGACAGCAAGCTTGCTTTATTTAAATCAGGAGTGGGGGAGGGAGAGAGGAAGGGCAGGACAGAAAGACAGAGAGACAGAGATACATGGTGTTCTGATGAGATCCTACAATCTCAATGTCCAATCAAGTATATTAACATCAAAATTTATTTGTATTTGTCTGCTCTGTGCTTCTGTGATTCGGTCATCTTTGATATCTTTTACTTCCTTTTTTCTCCCTTCTCATTTGGTCTGGAAAACATAGTGCCTCTTGAGGCAGGATCTAAGGCCATGACAATGTATTTTTATAATTGTTAGCACATTTTATTTGCTTGTGGTCCCCCCAAATTCAAGTTCCCCAAGTAACATTGAAAATGCCAATTAAAGCATAAAATTGAGCTGCAATTTGTTTTCAAAACCTACCATGCCCCTCCAGTAGGGCATGCTCTCGAGAGGGCCAGTGCTTGTCCTCAGGCCTGGCCACAGACAGAGCTCCCAGAGAATGGAGCCACCCCCTGCTCCTCCTTTTCCCTCTCTCTGCTCAAAGCCTTCCTATAAGCAACCTGCAAATCTCAAATGCTGTGAATGAGGGCTTTTCTTGGACTTGCCTCAAGTTGTTGCACTTATATTTATCCTTGGGGGAGAACTGGCTGTGAGCAAAGCACTTGATACCTGTTTTCCCGTGCAGCAGGCAGTGCAGGGGAGAGAGCAAGGCTTTCAATCCAAGGACATTGTGCCCTGTACTTTGTAAGTACTCCACTCCAGCTACTGTTTTGTTTTTGTGCAGAGAACTACCCATTACACAATAAGAAAATGCTCAACGTTGAAGAAAAATAAAGGAAGCAGATTTCCCTTTGTTTCCACCCAGAAGGGCTCGTTTTACACACACACACACACACACATGGGCAAAACTCCCTGAGTGACATCAGGAAGCCCAAATTCCATGCACCAGTAGAGAGCAGGAACCCAGAATCTGCTGCTTGCTTTCACAGAATCATTTGGTTTTAAGGAATCACATCAGTCATGTCTATTTTAAAGGCTTCCCCAGAGGCATGTCCACCTTCTGAATAGCTACCTCAGAGCTAAAGTGCTCTTCAAGAGAACTGAGATAATTACATTCATGTCTAATTCAAGTGATTCCTTTTATCATGGTGACAGCGGACCTTGAAGTCAGTCTGAGCTTCTTTGGGGGTTTTCTTCCGTATGAGTCTAAAAACATGTCAGAGAAGCAGACCTAGGTACTGTGTCCAGTGCTGGCAGAGGTTTTTTTTTTCTGCATTGCCTCCCCACTACCTCCCTTTATATTGCAAGCATTAAAAATAAATAAATAGAACAACTTAATTGTTCACATTTTGGAGGAAGTAACAGGGACTCAGATAGAATTCATTCTGTTTGGTCACACTTTCATATCTGGAGATACCCGCCATTTCTGAATTTAAGGAACATAGTAGGAAAATTTCAAAAGCTTGGATGTAGGCAACCTAAGAGAATGCTCTTTGTTTTAAACTGTGCCCTTTGGCTACAAATAAGGTTTCACCTTTCATCTTCTTGCAGTGGATTCTCCGAGCAGACAGTGTATAAATATCTCCTGGGTGCTCATCTTCCCTAAACATTGTCTCCTCTGCAACCACCAGGCACCAGCGATGAACACTTCTGCACTTACTGGGCTGGCCCTCCTTATAGGACAGGTTAAGCTCCCACTGTCCACAGCAGTGTGAGCTCACTAAGTGGCCAGTCTGACACTAGTGACTTCAGTCTCTCCTCACCCTTCCTTCCCTCTGCCCCCACTGCACCTTGTCCTGCCTTTTTTCCAGAGAGGGTAGGGTAAGAAGACGTTTCTAAGAGGACAATGTGCCATTCTGTGGCACCGTTCCAACCCTTGGCGAGGGAGCACAGGCAGCATCAAAGATTACATGGCACGATTTTTTTTAAACCTATGAGAGCTAACATTTTAAAGTTTGTGAGTCTACTGGGGTAACCGGATATTTTAAAAGACACCTGGGATGAAAAGAACTTCAAGGAATGTGACGGGAATACAAATGCTGGTCATCCAAGGGCACCAAGACCTATAATTTTGCCGTCTTTCAAAAAAGGCTTTCTTCCACCTTCGAATCCACCTCGTTACATGACGGCCTACTCTCTTCCATTGTTCCTGGGACTCTTTCTAGGAACATCTTGATATCTGGTACAGTATTTGTTACCTCTGATAGATACAGAAGAGATCGGAGACTTTTCCTCGTTTACTGTTTACTCAAAAATGTTATTAATTTTAATGAAATTCGGAAACTGTAATTCCATCTCAGTTCAACTTGATTGATACCTCTGTTCTGAAGAATATGTAAAGTTATGTTTAATATTTATTTTCTTTTTCCTTGAAGGAGTTATACCTAGACCTCCTCAGTCTATTTCCAGGTAAATATGATAGTGATGCATTATGTATGCTTGAAGTTATAATAAATATTTGACACAACCAGGAGCTTTCTCAGTGAGCAAAAACCCTTTGGACCTTAAAGCCTCGTACCCTGAAGCCAAAGGACAGGATGGCTAAGAACACCTTTGTAATCCAGTTGTCGGAATACAGATTAATTATTGGAAGGGGTGAGCTGCCTTCCTAGCATCAGCAATGAGAAATTTATGAGTGAGGCTTAACATTTCAGGATTACGCTGCCATCAGCGACCAGCCGGTGATGTGGTGCAAACATAAATATTACAGTTGCCATGGAAACCGAGATCACCTTGGTGATGATTAATAGCAGCAGGGCTAACAGTGGAGGTTGCAATCACATCATCTGGCCAAATTAATCCCAATCAAACAAAGCACAGCTAACACTTTTATAATGACACATGAAGCAAAGGCCTCTTTTCCAGACCATTGAAGAACTATCATTGCATTAGTTCTTCTCTGTGAGTAAAGAAGTCTCTTACTTTAAAGAAGAAAATATAAATAGTTAAATTTTCATTTACCAAACAACTTTTTATTCTCTCAGTTGGAGGGGGTGTTGAATGACTCAGAGAGAGGAAAGGAAGGTTTGATGAGAAACACACAAAGGAAAACTTATGAGCATTCTTTATTATTTTTTTCCTTTTGCTAGGAATCCTTCCTTATCTTTTGAGAATCTGGTGACTCTACATTATAATCCTTGATGCAAATGTTTGTGGCTTTTTCAGAGATTGCCTTGTTTGAGAGGGAATTGCTAAACCACCAAATATGTGATGTTATCAAAAAGGTCTAAAATTGGACAGGAAGAAATTATTATTGCTTAAACAAAAGAGTTCTTAATAGAATGTTAAGGCAATAAAATCTTCTTTGTTCCCTGGCATGGTTGGCTGGAGATTAGGCTGTCTTGGCTTTAAAAGACACTAAAATCATTATCAACCAGACTGTTCCACTCGCCTATCTCTGTCAGAAATTTTAGTATCAAAGGGAGACAAAACAATAGAAATACTTATGCCTTTGAAGCAAAGAGGGTTACATTATGAAAATATTATTAAAAATTGATAATGGCAAAGATGATTATTTTGGTGCCTGCAATTCACAATTCGTCTTCTGGAAAAAGCGATATTACCATTGATGCATCCAGAGTGAGGAGTAGCTTGGCTTTTGTAGTAGGAAATCCCAGAAACCTCAGAGCTTTAATTCTGTAAAGATTACTTCTCCATTCCGATTGAATCCAATTGTAATGGCCCACTGAATACTTCTAACATCACAAAAGAGACCATAGATTTCATGTACCTCCTTAGACCCAAGGAAAAGTACCCAACAGCATCTATAAAATGCTCTTGCCAGAAAGCCTCGCTGATCAGACAAACTACACACAATACATACGGAGAAGAGAAGCTTGAGAAATAAGCCCAGAGAGACGCAACGAGCTGAACCGGTGTGTGGAGAATAATAAAGGACAAATAGTCTGGTGTCTTCAGCACAACAATCTCAAGGAAAAAACAATGGAAGAGGAACCTAAATATTAAAAGAGACTTAAGAGGCATGTTAACCAATTGCAATGTAGGAACCTTATTTGCATTTTGATAGGAATAAGCCAACAGAAAAAAAAAAAACTATGAAACAATTGGGGAAATTTTAATACTAAATATTTGATCATATTTAAAAACGAATACTTGTGGTGTGATAATGGTGTTTTGATTAAATTTGGGCTGTTGAAACATTTACAGGTACAATGGTCTATCTGAGGTCTGCTCCAAAACAACGCAGTGGGCGGTGGTAGTCGGGGTGTTCCTTCAATCTCGCAGCAGCAACAGCAGCAGCTTTGCTGCTTAGTATGATGATGTAAGAAAGGACTTCATATTGCTACAATTTGTGGTTTTCTAAAAAGCAAACTGGTTGTGACAGATGGGCTCCCACTGTGAAATCCATGGTGTTCACCACAAGAAGATTGGCCAAAACGTTTTGGTGTTATCCCTACACTGACACGAACTGACTTAGAAGCCCTGGGATCCCTTTAATTTCATTCTTTGTCTTTCATCCCTAGGGATGGTGCCTGAGGTTTTATTTCTAAATTGTCCTACATCCAGATACTGGGTCAGAGGATTCTAGTCGCATCTGCTAATTTTTGAATAACTGAATCCTGACTCTAGATCAGTGAATCTGAAAGCATGGTCCTGGGACCTCTGGGGGCCCTCAAGACTGGGAAGAGGTTCATGAGATGAAAATTACTTCCCTAATAATAAGGCTGTGTTTGCTTTTCTCACTCTCATTGTCTCAGGAGTGTACGATGGAGCTGTCCAGAGGCTACAAGCTATGCAAAAACATTATTGCTCTGGTAGCTAGTGTGTTTAGAGATGTGTGTTTCTTCTACAAAAGTTTATTTTCCTATAAAATAAATACCCATGGATATAAAACGTAATAAAACCTTTTTGGAGCCTTTAATACAATTTAAGAGCAAAGGATTCCTGAGCCCAAAACGTTGGAGTATCACTACTTTAGATGGTTATCATGTCTCCCTTGAATGAAATTGTCATGCAAGGTATTAATGGGGTTCAGGATATGCTGCTCCCAAATATGGCTCCTTGGTATATTGAATATTTTAAGCTGAAAAGTTTGAGAAAATGGCAGAAGTAGGAAGGTCACTCTGATCTCCCCCCACACTTGTCCTTCTTTCTTGAAAGCAGGAGATAAATTTACCATGAGAAAGTTACCCTCTCTGTACCACGAGGAATCAGATGTCCTCATCACCAGAGAGAATTTAGAGCCGAGAAGACTGTAGAAACAAAACTTGTTCCTTTCTCATCACTTACTACTCCTAGCCCAAACCCTTTCGTCTGATCAAGTCTTCACAAATGTATTGTTTCTTTGTCTCAGGCATAAATCCTTCCTGCTCTGGTCACTTCTCCAGGTCTTCATTCTCATGTGAAGACTCCCATGTACACATAAAGATTTAGTGAAATGTGTATGCTTTTCTCCTGTTAATCTGCTTTTGTCCGTTTCCTTTTTAGACCCATATAGAGGCTGAGAGAGGTTCGAGAAAAACTATTCCCTCCCCTACAGTGTAATAGAAGCCTATGAATTTTTGGAGAATTATGACTTTATTGAGCTTATAGAACAAATGGTTTTTCTCCTACTTGTGAATTAGTGTCTCTATTGTCCCAGAATACGGTAGAAGACTTGCCTTCATTGTAACCTGGTAGCAAGATAAGAAGCTAACTTAATATTCATGAATAATTAAGACTCTGATGTGTATTGGTGAGTATTAGAATCAGTAAAAACATACTTAACAGTTATTTGTACCCACATTGGCTTAGGTCACTTTGTACCAGTAATGAAAACCATAAAGCATATATGCTCAGAAGACTTGAAACAGAGTGTTAGAAAGTTCAATGGGAAATAAGGCTAGGGGATGAGAAGATAGAATGAAATCCAACTTCAGGCAGAGAAGAGATCAGGAGGAGTTGAGGGAAGGGCTCGTGTGGAGGGAATGTGAAGGAGCCAGTGTAGAGGTTCTAAGTCCTAGCAAAAGCAGGAGATACGCGACTTAGACCCCTTCATCCCTACCAGTTCCTGAAATAGTTCTCTGGCAACTAAGCCAGACCTGGTTTTCCCTTCTTGAGAAAGGGGTTTCAGAAGAAGAGTACTGACTACAGAAGTATAAATTTCCCATGCCCCACCTGCTAAAGAGTACAAAGATATTCACTTCACAGTTAAAGATAAAAGGCTTTAAATTAAAGTGTAATCAATCAATTAATAGGCACGAATGTTTATTTTATATTTTTTCCTCTTGGGAGCTCAGGGGATGAAGGAAGTTGCTCCCAAAGAGACATGTGTGGAGATAGGAAAAGGTGAGTAATGAAGGTTTAACTATGAACAGACATATATTCAAAATTTCTTTAGGTTTCCCCAGGCTGGGTCAAGTACTACTTACTTGAATCCTTTTTCAAGAGTAGTTAAAAATATGTGCCACTCTGTTTTTCAAGTTTTGGAAGATGTTTCCTTTTTTCTTTTTTAATAATGATTTTAGTTCTGAGAAGACCTGTCACTAAAAAAGCAAGAAACAGAATCTATTCAAATCCTTTCAATTACAGGTGACACAACAATAATTTTTGAGTTTCTGGATCATCTCAGAAACAGTCTTTTCAAAACTGTTTGCCTTTGGTCTTCCTGGCCTCATCTAGTCTCTTCATTCTGAACCCATTGTTTCCACCTCCTCATCCCTCATATTGTCAGCAGGGGGTTCTGTGCATTTACAGAGCTAGAAAAGGCCAGAGAGGCAGGAGGGTGACCAGTTAGAATAAATGGTTTGTGTCCAGAGTGAGGTGTGAGATAAAGGTCATTGCACAGTGACTGTGTCCATGCAGGAAAGGGGGATTTTGTTATTTTGAGTTTTGTGTGATGCTTAAAGGACGAGCAATGTCTCACTTGGCTTTGTTTTTGTAACACCTAACTCAATGCCTAGTACACACGGCTCTCTAAAACTGAAAGATCCTAGGTATGCTAGGGTGGGGTCATGGGGAATATTTCATGTCTATTTTGAAAGACATACTTCTGGTAGGAAGTAGCATCATTGTCCAAATGAGGCAGAACCCACATTCAAGGTTCAAGCTCTGCTTTGGGAAACCAGGAGAAGGAAAGGCTATGAGAAAAGAGTAAACCCGAAATACTAACTCAGCCTCTGAAATGAAGAAGGCATGCCACTTGATCTATGGCAGGGACAACTATCTGGAGAAATAATATTTGAGGCAAAAAGGCACACACTGTAGATAGCCTTAAGGCAGGAGAGTGTCTGTTGTGTTCAATGAACAGCAAGAAAAATGAGTGGCTAGAGCTGAGTAACAGGGAGAGTAATAGATGAGATTAGAGTGGTAACAAGGGAGAGATTATGTGGGGCCTTGCCTGGGGTGGGAAGCTATTGCAAGGCTTGAGAAGATAAGTTACACGATCAATCTGGTTGCCACATTGAGAACAGACTACACAAAAGCAAGGACAGACATAGGAAGATGAGTTAGGTGGGTGTTTCAGAATTCCAGGTGAGAGGTGATGGACTGGATCAGGGGAAGTGGTAAGAAATGTGAGGCTTGTGCATATGTTTTGAAGGCAGAGAGAGCCAACAGCATTTGCTGAAAGATTGGATATGGGATGTGAAAAAGGTTTAGAGTCAGTGATGATGGTAAGGTTTTGGGCTGAGCAGTTAGAATATTGGAATTTCCATTGATGGGGAAAGGTACACCACAAACTCATAGGGCTTAAGGAATGAATGATCAGAGTTCAGTTTCTAATACGTTAAATTTCACTTGTCTATTAGACTTCCAAGTGGAAAAGACAAGAGTCTGGAATAAAGGGAAAAGTTTGGGAGTCATGGGCATTAGATGGTTTTAAAAGTCCATACAATGGAATATTTAGCAATAAAAAAGAATGAAATCATGCCACTTGTGACAACCTGGAAGGAACTCAAGGGCATTGTGCTAAGTGAAATAAGTCAGACAAAGACAAATATTACATGATCCCTCTTTCATGTGAAGTCTAAAAACAATACAAAGCAAAACAAACAACAATCTCATAGACACAGAGAACAGATTGGTGATTGCCAAAAGCAGGTGCTGGTGGGTGCAAGAAATTTTTTTTTTAATTGAAGATTGTAATGAATAATGAGAGACCACCTAATAACGTTACTGTTTCTGACTTGTCATGGAGAAATACAAAAAGTTTTTCTCTTCCTGCCCCTATTGAACCTTCTTATTTCTCTTAGGTTGCATTCACAGTGTATGTATATCAAATAACTGAACTTCTTTTTTAAACAAAGGCAGCTTCAAATAGGCCACAAGAGGGATGTTTGATTAGATTAGATAGATAGATAGATAGATAGATAGATAGATAGATAGAGATAAGTTTTATACTAGTGTATGAGAATTTGAGTTACTCCATATCCTCATAAACACTTTTTAAATTTTCTGTCTTTTTGATTATAGCTATTCTAAGGGGTGTGAAGTATTGTGAGTTATTTTTATTTTTTTTTCAAGATTTTATTTATTTATCTTTAGAGGGGAAGGGAAAGAGAGACAGAGACAAATATCAATGTATGATTGCCTCTTGTGTGTCCCCTGCTGGGAACTGGCCTGCAACCCAGGCATGTGCCCTGACTGGGAATCGAACCGCGGTTGTTTGGTTCGCAGGCCCGCACTCACTCCACTGAGCTACACCAGCCAGGGCACCTCATTGTGGTTATCATATCCAGTTCCTTGATGACTACTGATGGTGAGCATTTTTTTAGGTGATTATTGGACATTTTGTATCTTCTTTTATGGAGTGTTCATAAAAGTATTCATATGAAGCTTGCAAACTTTTGTTGGATTACTTATCTCCTTGTCAAGTTGCAGGAGCACTTTATAAATAAAATGTGAAATAAAATAAAAGCTGTTACATCACCAAGTGAGGGTAGACACGGGATAAAGGAAAAGCAAGGACTGAGCCCCAGAGCTCTCCAACGCGAAGTCAGCCATGGAGACTGAGTGGACAGGACTAGTAAGTGGGAAAAATACCCATATTCTGGAAACCAAGGATGAGAGAGACAAGCAGACAAGCTGATGAATTAGGTCAGATGATGACTGGGAATCAGACATTTCCCCCTTTTCCTTGCTACTGCTTTGATCCCGGTCCAAGTACTCTTTTTCTCCTTGCCTCCAATATTCCCCAATCCACTCTGCAAACCACCACCAAGTTTATATTCCTAGAAATCCTCTCCCAATGTATTGCCATTATGCTTAGGAAGTCTCACCAGTATCCTAAGACCCAGTTCCTTGGCCTGGCTTTTAAAGTTACTGCTAATCTGAAGCCCCAAGTTTCTTTCCAGTTTATCTTTGGTTCTTCATCAGTTCAAACTCGATACTCCAGGCAGCCACATAGCCAGCGGGCTTTACTTCTCCCTGATTCTGTCTTAACGTTGGCTGCAATTTCCCTCAACAAGAGTGTCCTTAAAATATTTCTCTGATGCACACAGATCCTTCAAAGTCTACCTTAAAGTATTTCACCCTAAGGAGCATTATCTTCTCTTTGACACATTCCTTCAAAGCGTCAAGGAGAGTGCAGGTCTTGCAGTTGGTTCCCAATGCCATAAACAGAAATTGTATGAATGTGTAAGATGTTTTGTAGTCTTTTTAAACAATCTCTTTCTTTACCCATTTAATAAAATTAATAATGTCAGGATTAATTTTCTTGGAAGAATGAATATTTGCATCTCGAATATCTATTTTCTCATTCTTTTGGTACCTGCTGTTAGCTCATATATATAAAAGTTCATTAAGAGCAAGCTCCTATTTTGGGTTTACATCTAGGAAATGAAAGTAATTTGCATGCTCAGGTAATGTTGGGCTTCCTGGGAGACCAGAGAATGAAAACGATGTGCTATACCAATCACGTCTTTGTAAAGGGACTATAACCTGAGATTCCCAAGATGCAGTAACTGAAAGTAATTATTTTGGCTTATGGATAATTGTTTCACTGATAAAAAGGAATATCAGCTTTATTTCAAATAGGACGTGGGCCTTAATGTTAAAAGACAAACATAGGGGACAAAAAGCACAAAGTTAATTTTCAAGAAGGCCATTGACCAGCTCTATAATTACCAAATTCCTTCTGCATAGCTTTCAGATAGCTTTTTTGGCTTTTTAAGCTTTTAAAGGATATACACATCTTTTGAAGTTATTTTTCTGGTTCATTCTAAGATCAAATAACCAAAAGTACCACTGGATTAATTCTTCCTTTCCCTTCCTGCAATTGGTTTATAAGCCAGTCTATGCCCTACAGTCCAATAAAACCTACAATTTATAACCAGCTGCATGTGTTCTCCCTTTGTTATCACAGAGTATTTTGCGAACTGACTCATAAATGTAGGGCAATAAAACATAGACTGTATTTTTCGCCATGAACTAAAAAGTAAATTAATTGTGTAAATATGCAATGGGAGGCCAATGTGTACCAGCAAGGCAATACTCTGAGGCATGTTGATGAATAAAGCCTGAAGCTTAGAAAAAGAGAAATATTGACAAGGGAGTATACAAAAAATACATTAAAATCAATTCCAGAATTTCCTGGATTTTCCAGTATATAAATTCATTGACATACCTGAATTGGCAATAGCCTTCATTCTGACCAATAGTCAACTCTTGGTTGACTATGTGAACTATGGCAACAAGAATGAGAGAATAAAGATAACTCATATAAAGCATATAGTCAGAAGTATATACTCCACACCACAGAGATTCTCCTTTCCATTATGAGCCCACGGCAGTATTACCATTATGTTGCAGAATGGTCAATGCTGAATTTTACTTCGCCTTTACCTTATCAAGCAGAGAACATAACCATAAAGTCATGTGGACAAAAGTAAATAATGAGATACATAAATGAAGAAAAGAAGTTGAAAGAGAAGAGTCTGAATGATCCACAGATTAAATACTAAATATTTGAGAGCAGGCTATATGTCTAAGACTAGACTCCCATGGTGTAATTTTATAAACATCAAATAACTCTGTATCAGAATTTCTTAGTGTCTGTCATTGCCAGAACTCCAGAGTAAAAAAAGAATGACTTATATTAAATTTACTTTGTAAGGTGCTAAACATCTTGCTAGCCAGTATTAAACACAAGGCAGTGTTCACATGTCAAAGAGTATGTTTCACTTAGAGTATTCATTGAAAATTTTCCTATCTGTTAAATGATAATGAGCATGTTTAAGGGATAATTAATGGTAGCCCATATTGAATATGACCCAAGTTCTAAATGTTCATATTTTTTACTCATATCTATTTTATTTGATCCATTTAAGGCTCTGAAAAAGTAATAAAATATAATAATGAACTCGTAAAATGCAAGAAATTTTGAAAGAGACTTCCTCAACTTAATTTTTCTCAGGTCATGAATATTGTAAATGATAACAGAAGTTAACATATTTGGAAGTTTGAAAAGCTTCAGGGAAAAATATATATCTAATGAACACAGGAAATGAGTGCAAAAAAGTGACTTCATTTTTTTAAAATAACAAACTCTGAAAAGCTTTGAATTGTTGATGACTCATTGGTTGACAACCTTAAATTACTAATTAATTCACTAACCCTTAGGGTGACTGACTCAAATAAACTGAATAGTAAACACTGTTAATGTATTTTAAAATCAACTAAGAATATTTTTTCACTGCTTCAGGGATTAAAAATTATAAGCTTGGTTTTATTCCAAAAAAATGCACAAATAGAATGCCTTTGCTGTGCAGGAGTTTTCAATAACCAGGGAAAACACGTCACTCTCCCCTTATCCCCCTAACCCACACTTCTTCCTTCCCTCCTCCTCGTCTTCCTGCCTTCCTTCCAGTACATGTGGTTTATCGAATATGGATGTAAGTGACTCACTTTAGTTTCATAGATCATGTTCAAAGAAAATATAATGGCTCAGAAGGACATAATGGCATAATTTTCATGGCAGTTACATAACTAATATATATCAAAACACAGGAAACTGATGCATAAAATAAATACAAAGATTCCCATCCACACTCTGTGCCATCTCTAATGTCAGTCCCTGGTGCGGATCACTCCCCAGGCACCCCCCCCCACACACACACACACTCCTAAGATGTGATGAAAATTTCAACCTATATTTTCTGCCTGAAACTTAGATATTTTTCTTTTTACCAGTCCTAATAAAGCCATATTTACTCATCAGATTGTGAACATTTTTTAACCTTTTTTTAAAAAGCTGGTTTGGTTTTAATTGATGTGGATACTGAGAATCGACAGTCCTGGATGCAAGGGCCGACTCTGCCCCTGAGGTGTGTGTTCTGCTGGGCGTCAACTCTGATGTCCTCACTGCTTCTAAATTCCAGGGTTTTCTGTTTCTGTCAGCAAGCACCCAATCTTTTGTACCACAGGTACAAAAAGGCCTTGTCTAGATGATAAACAATTGCACTACAAACACAAGTCTCTAAATTTAATTTTCAGGGTACACATGTCCCTGGAGACACATCTATACTGTTTGATGATGAGAAAGAATTAGAGAATTATTAAAAATCTCACTCTGCACTAAATTCTGAGCTAATAAAGGAGACGGCAAAAATGAGTCGTTTTCTCAGTCATTTCTATAGTAAAACAGCTACTGAAGCAACCAATAGGACAGAAAAACAATAAGAAGAGAATGCATGACATTCAAGATTACACAGGATAGTGAAAACTAACTTTATGCTGTGGGAATGATAAAATCCTATGTGTAGAAATTTCCTGTATCTTATTTATTACTTATTTTCTCTCACACTGTTGGCAAAAGAAGAACTATAAACATTAACAAGTTTATCGAACATGTGTTTCAAGAACAGAAATCGACCTGCTGCCCTGGTATAAAGGTTGAGGGACTTCATTTGTTTACTTTGCTGAGCCCAGTTCTTGGGCGGGCCTCAGTTTAAATGACGACCTCCAGACGGCATCAGTGAGTGAGAGCCACCTCAATGATTTGGCCTTTTCCCCCTTGGGCTACCATCCGAGAGAAACAGAATATAGAGGGAAACCAACAGAACTACTTCAGTTTGAATTACGATTACAGAGGTCTGAGATCATTAAATAGGGATCTAATCCAATTCCAAGGTTATATACCCTATTATCAACAAAGGGTCCAAAACGGGACTGCACGTGTGGTGGGGAAAGGATAATGGCAATCCCCTGAAAGTGAAAGCCAGGCGGATCCGTGTACGGCTACTCTTTTGGTTCTTACCCAGAAAACAAGTGATGAAGATCTTCGAACACTCTGAATACCATAGCAGTTGCAGAACATCACCGGGAAAGCCACGGCTTTTGGATTTAGAACACTACGGTTAAAATTTTGGTAAACCGAACATTTTTTTAAAAACGTATAGGTTGGCCAAAAAGCCCATTTAGTTTAAAAAACACATTTCTCATTTTCACCAGTAACTTTATTGATGTGGATATTTTGAGTATGTCAGCTATCTCCCACTTGTTATAACACTGATTGTTTTCAATTAATGTCTCCATTTAATCGTCAAAACTTTAACTGGTCTACCCGACTGTGGAGCACAGTCCAGCAAGAAATCTCCTGCATGAAACTTTGCAAACCACTTTTGACACATTCGATCCGACACAGCCCCTTCTCCACATCCTGCACACACCTTTCTATTGTGGTTCGCTTGTGTTTTTACCTTTCTTGAAATAATAAGACATAACATGCCAAAAATGTTGCTTATTTTCTTCTATCTTCAATATTAAAATGGCTACACAAAAATTTACCAATTTTGATTTTTTTAAATGCATGCTGATATGACAGCTGTCACAATACAATCTAACAAAATTATTTGAATGAAATTAAAGGCAAGCAGGCTCTACTAAAGCCATCTTACTGAAAAAAAAATGACTTTTTTGGCCAATCCAATATTTTGCTTCTTTTAGTCATTCATGGTATGTTTCAGTAAGGATTAAAATGGGTTAAATTTGAACTGAGGAAACAACTAAAAACTTACCTTTATCTAGTAAGTGTTAAATGCTCGTATAACATCCATTTTGATACAGAGTCATGCTAAAAATGTTTTTCTTTTTACTTATTTTACCACTACGTTTTCTAAAATTATATAACAGAAACATTCCTTTGAGCCTGAAAGCTTTTACATCTGACGCCTACTCTGGAACTAACTGTGGGCTTTATACTTTTATTATCTATCAAAATCAGTATTTATTGCTTCAAAGAAGCTGTTTAAATTACTATGCTTACATTAAGATTATTAACGCTAAAGTTAATCTAAAGTGAATCATGCATCCTGGTTTGGGCCAGTTGCCTGCACCTGGTGTGGTTACCATTCGCCTTGCTTACAAGTCAGCTGACAGGTGGCTCACCGCTCTGTAAAAGCTCATTTGGTTTGGAGGAATGTATTAGTTCCTTATGGTTGCCGTTCACAAATTACACAAATTTAGTGGATTAAAGTATTTATTCACCTATTTATTCACTTATAGCTCTGGAGGCCAGAAGTCCAAAATCAGTTTCACTGGGCTAAGGTCAAGGTGTTGACAGGGGTGGTTCGAGGAGAGGCTCTGAGGGCAGAATGCACTTCCTGGCCACGAGACCTTTGTCCTGTGCATTTCTTGGCTCATCCCAGATCTTCGTTAGAATCATCCATTCTTTCTCTGCTTTGGTCATGTCATCTTCTCTGTAGTCAAACCTTCCCTTGCTTCCAGAGTAAGGACTCTGATTTCATTGGTTCTACCTGAATAATCCAGGATTATCTCCCCCATCTCAACATCCTTACTTTAAAGTTGCAAGTCCACCTTGCCATATGAGGTAGCATTCACAGTTCTGGGGATTGTGGGCATGGGCATTTTTAGGGGCCTTCTTTCACCCTACCACAGGCGATACACGTGGGGTTGGGATGAGGAGCAGGTGAAGGTTTGAAAGCTCTTAGGTAACACTTTCAGATGGTAATAGCACATATACATGATGAATGCTCACTATATGCCAACTCGGGCACCCTCCTAGACCCTCTATGAGCATCAGCTCATTTAATGTACAACAGCTGGGAAGTGTGGCACCCAGTGGTCTTGTCTCAGTAGCTCTCGGCACCTCTGCTGGGTCAGTGCCCAAGGCCACATGACCAGAAAGTGGAAGAGCCAGGTGCAAATCCTGGTCCTCTGGCTCCAACATCCATAAATCTAAGCGGTATGCTCTACCGCTGCTCCCACCCCTCACCTGACAAGCAAATTGCCGCAGAGGTGGAGCCAGGCAAGAGAGACCTTCATTCAGGGCACTAGGAACCCTGCACCTTCGGAGGTGGGGCTTTACAGTTTATGCTCTTACTCATCTCATTTCACAGTGGGGGAATCTAAGGGCTTGAAATTAAGAAATCAATCGAAATCGAATCAATTAATATTGGGAGGTTAAGTGATTTACTCAAGGCTGCATGGAGGGAAGGGGTGAAGCCATTGGGGGCATATTGTGACCTTCTCACCTAGGGCACCTGCACACTGATAACACTCGCTCAGCTCTCCCACTTCTCAACAGCACACCTCACGTTAGGAATTGAATTGTAAACACCCAAATACCTCTGTGGAAGTCCTAACCTCCTGTACTTCGGAATGTAACTATATTGGGAGAGGAGTGCGGCATTTGACAATAGTGATTAAGGTGAAAAGAAGCCGACAAAATGGGGGCCTAATCCCACATGGCTGGTGCCCTTATAAGAAAAGAAAAGCCAGAGATACTCATGCACAGAAGGAAGGCCACGTGAGGATACATACAGAAGACAGCCATCCGCAAGCCAAAGAGAGAGGTCTCAGGAGAAACCAAACACCTTGATCTTGGACATCGAACCCCCAAACCTGTGAAAAAATGAATTTCGGTTGTTTAAGCCGTTCCGTCTGTGGTATTTTGTTATGGCAGCCTTGGCAAACCAAACAGACCCCAAGACAGGCCACAAGCCCTAGAAATTCTTTATCCTGGCAGCAGCTGGCCCATGATCCAGATTCCTGAGGTTTCCCACAAGAAGAAATGCCGTTTCTGAATAATTGTCAATATTTTAAAAGCCTAAGGGAAATGTAGAAATAGTCTAATTAAAATTCCAATACAGTAGCATCAATTAGCTCATGTTCATCTGAAGCTTTAATTACAGAACGTATCTTTGATTAATTTAAAATGAGGAAAGTATTTATCACTTAATAAAGCTGATTTGTTTGGTAAATATACAACTCAGGTTTTCTGACGGGAGAGAGGTTGCACAAGAATCATTGTTTTAAGCCCCGATTCTTCTTTTATTTGCATCCTCCAAGACCCATGCTGTTTCATCCTCTTCACACTGGCAGAGCTCTTGCTGGTGTGAACTGAGCAAATTGTAGGACTTCAGTCATCTGTCACCTCAGGGGTGTTGAGAGCCATTGTTTTTAAATCTGTATCACTGACTTTGCTAGATACCATATATCTGGTTATTTTTCTGAGAGTCGATGAAGTTTTAAGTGAAAATGATCCTAAGTGTATTAGTCAGGGTTCTGCAGAGAAACTGATCCAATAGGAGACAGATATATACAGGGAGATTATCATAATAAAGGACTGGCTCATGTGATTGTGGAGGCCAAGAAGTCCCACCATCTGCCTTCTGCAAGCTAGAGGCCCAGGAAAGAAGGAAATGTAGTTCCTTCTGGTTCAAACAGAGAAACAGAGGAGCCCAGTGTGTATACTCTAGTCCAAGGGCAAGATGGATGTCCCCACACAGGCACAAATTTGCCTTTCCTCTGCCTTTTTGTTCCATTCAGTCCCTTAATAGATTTGATGATATTCACCGGAATTGGTGAGGACATGGATTCAATGCTAATCTCTCCCGTAAATACCCTGGAGATGTAGGCATCCCTTTGCCCAGTCAAGATGACACATAAAATTAACCATCACATCAAGAGAACAAAATATGAAAATAGCTTAATTAAATAGGTGAAGGAACCTATCTCTCTAATCTGACAGAAGCAAAACAAAAAAGTCACAGCACCCAATACATGCACGAGAGTATTAACAACCTTCTGGAGAATGTGTCTGAAAATTTGAAAAACAATACTTCAAAAAGAAATTTACATTTTATTTTAAAAAATTATAGCAAATGTATGAAGAACACAAATTTTTATTAAGAAAAGAAATTTATTAAATGCTTTGTGGAGAAATATTGAGCCCACTCTGTTACAACACACAGGCTTGATGGTCTAATAAGTAACACTGTACCTCAAGTTCATGATGCCAACACAAGGTGGAATTGTGGGAACCTACAATCAGAAATATATCTTCCTTCTCTTCTTCCACAGCAAATGCAATACTGATGTTCAGAAATGTTTAGGTGTTGAGAAAAACCTGTAAAGTTCCCTAAGTATTCCATTAAACAATTCTTAAAATTATATGTTACCTTAGTGGCAAACATGAAAAATTTTTGATGGAAACATCCATTTTAATATTTACTATCTTCAATAACTGAGAACCACAGTCCCCAAAATGTATTATATATCATAGGAAAATCACTGGAGTCATCATTAGGCTTTCCAGAACAAGGTCAATTTCAAGGCAATTTATCAGGAATGGAATTTTCTTAAATTGCCAAGCCAGTGATATGCAAAGATAAAAAGAAATGTCAAGGTCAGCTGATTATTTTCCAAAACACAGGATCTAGAAAATATTGGGGGAAAATATGAATGTGAGAATGAGTGGATATTGGATGATAATAGAGATGACTAGTAAAAGGAACCTAGCCTAGTTAGCATTAACTAGCATACAATGTATTTTAATTCATTAGTCAACATTTTCTTTATGTATATTATTATTTTAAGTTAGCATTTCTAAAACTTAATTAGTCCATTCATTTTTTAAGTCAGTTGGAAAGAAATTTTGATTCTGGATATTTAGAGTTATAGCTGATAGAATTTGATTTCTTACCCCGAAGAATATCTTGCATTCTCAGCCAAAACTCTTGAATATATGGCTTCTTGATAAAATATTACTACATAGTACTGATGTTAAAAAAATATCTACCTACCAACTTAACCAATTCATATCAAGTAGCTCATAGAGAACCAAACCAATTCATATTATTTAGCTCCCATGGAAGCTGGATCTTTTTCCTTTTAAACAATCTAACCAATTCTATACAAAAACAATTATTCAGAAAAGCACACCTAAGATTTGCACTTCTACTCATTCATAAATAAATACTGTGGCTAGGGCCTGAATTTGGTACTCCCAGGCCACACTTTGGTTCCCGCTATACCTTTTCTAAAGTGGACACTTCATTCTATGAATATGATCATCAATGAGAAAATTAAAAGTAAAAAAAAAATGAGCTTTAATTCAAGGGGAAGTATTTTGTATTCCTATTAATAAAAGAGATCATGCTCTCAAAGGAATGGAAAAAAATAAAATCCCATGTGATAATATAGAGTACCGCATCTTGTAACCCAAGCATACAACTATCTCCATTACAGAATTAAGCAGCCAGGTCTAATATACTACAAACCATTTGATTAAAAATGTTTATAACCAATGCTTTAACAAGGACACACTGCTGAAAATAGTTTTAAAATATATAGCGTTGTAAAATGATATATTTTAAAACATTAAAATCTTGTTTCAGAAGTTCCCCGCTTCAGGTTGTTACTCAAAAACTCATCATGTTCAAAACTCAAATTATTGTGAGATCTTGAAATCATAAGAAGCTTCTCCTTATTGGTAAAGTCTTTCTTGATTACAGCTTGGGGCACAAGTAACCTCTCCATCGGGTCCTCTTTGTTCTCGAGTTTCACATATCCTTTGCTGTTGCTTCGATCCAACCGAGGCCAACTTGGATGTTTCCGTTGTTCTGCGTGAACAGTTAGGGTAGAGCGACCTCGGTCTAAGTCTAGGGATTTTGAATGTGATGACAGCACATGCAAGGATGTGTTGGACCCAAACTGTCTTCTAGCAGCCCCAGGAGACAGGAGCTGTCCAGCCCCAGGTCCAAGGGCCACGGAGGACTTGTATTGACTAGACAACGACTCTCCGATGGAATTATTCCTCGGGAGCGCCACGCTGATGGGCTGGAAGCACTCACTGGTGTTGGGCAAAGGGACCACAAGGGAATCCATGGACAAATTCCTTGACCTACTTTTGAGGTTCTCAGCATCTTCCGTGATGTTATCGATACTGGGCTCATCAATAACACAGTTATTAAGTTTGATCACAGGCAACGTAAAAGCACTGATGGATGACGACACAATTGACTTGGTTTCACATTTCTTAGAGCAGCTGGTCTTATCATCAGTTGTCTTGGAAGGAGGTGGGTAGAGGCCAAAGACAGAGACAGAGCTTTCAGACAGCAAAGGCGGCATAAGATGCCCCAAACTCTTATTTTCATTTGGCACAAGCTCATCCTCTTCAACAGAGCTGTCCATCCGAAAACTGCTCCTAAGACCTGAGAAGGAGGCGATGGTGTTTGCCGCCAGTCTCGATGCGCAGGAGCTCCCGTTCTGTTTAACTTCTGTTTCTCCTACCACACCAGTGTAGATGCCGTTCATATGCTTTTGCTCCTTGATTCTTAGCGTGTGGATGTCGATGACTGTGGAATAGATGTCCCTCATGTGTATGATTTTGGTTTCTTTGTCACGGTTCTCATGAAGAATGGCATTAGCACAAATGAAAATGAAAATGCCAATCCCCATCGTGAAAGGGCCAAGCATTTTCATCTTATCAGAATGTAAATGCTGCTCAAAGAAGCGAACCACCACACCACTTCGGTTTCGAATGACCTGAGTTTCGTTTGTTGACAATGTGGTTTCAGCATCGATAAAATGTTCTTTTTGGGGCCAATATCCAAGAACCGCCATCGCAATTCCTATAATGGAAATAAGCACTCCTAAAATGAGGAAGAAACCAGAGGGGGAATAAAGCCGGATTTTGCCTCGAACAACCACGACATCAGCCTGAGGCCGACGCCTGACTGGTTTCTTCTCTTGGGCAGCAGGCGATGGGCTGAGGTTGACGTGATGCTGCGATCTGGCTGAGTCTTGCCTTTTCAAGGCGGCCAGGCCGGTTATCACTCCACCAGTCGCTATCATAGCTCAGTCTTTTATTCTGGAAAGAAGGGAAAAAGATGACAATCTAAATATGTTTTGGGGAATGCTCATAAATTCAACAACTGTTTATATATTGTTGTTGTTGTTCCATATAATGAAATGGGACAGAAGAATAGTTTTTTAATTGAGATAGTTTGGGCAGAAGGTTTATTTACTGACTAATGTAAAATCCTGGAGACTTCCTTTTTTGGCTGAATTACTGTCTCTATTATTAATGAAATGCAAGTTCAAGGTCTATTTTACTTAACTAATTATATTACTTTTTATATACAATAGTCCCCTGGTCATGATCACAAGACCTTCTACCCCCCACACCCCCCACCACCACACACTCTATTCTCCTTATCTGTGTTATTTTAAAGAAGTGAAAAAATCCAAAACACTTGATAGGTCCTAAACAAGCAAACCTAGACGTAAAAGGAAAATAGATTCCAACAGCTCACATTTCGAAGACCACTCTTGTGAACGTTGCCCATAAATTCATAAACTCCCACATTTAATTTCTCAATCCTCATCTTCCTTACTTCTCTATTTCCATACCTATTACTGTCCCCTCCTTTCCTGAAACTCTTGCCCAGTCTTTAATGATTCTAAGTCTTCTGGCTTTTCCCTGACCTCATTGTTTCCATTTTGGTTCATCATTCCTCATCTAAAAGTAGACCATCATCCCCTGAGGGTCCTGTCCTTGGCCATCTTCTCTTTATACACTCTCTTGGCATTCATATCCACTCCTATACCTTCCACCATTTTCTTTATGCTAATGACCCCCAAGTCTATATCTCAAACTGTAGCCTGAGTTTCAATTTCACATTTCCAGCTCTCCAGTGAGAAATGTGCATACACTCAAGCACCAGTAGCAGAACTGAACTTACTTTCTACCAACACTACTTCACTTTTTTAAAAAAAATCATTTTTAGAGAAAGGGGAAAGGAGGGAGAAAGAGGGACAGAAACATCAATGTGTGGTCTTGTGGGCTCCCAACTGGGGACTTGGCCCACAATCCAAACATGTGCCCTGACTGGTAATCGAACCAGCAACCCTTGGGTTCGCAGGCCAGCACTCAATCCACTGAGCCACACCAGCCAGGGTACTATTTAACTTTTTTAATGGTGTTGTTCTCAGGCTTGACTCTTCATAGCCTTTTTTAACCCCACTCTTTCTTATTCCTCTCATCTTCCAATCAGGTTCTAAATCCCGGAAACTTTAACTACATGATGTTTCTCCATTCTACCCCTCCATTCCAACCTACTCTTCCAGCCCCAGCAGCTCTCACTAACTCTTACTAAACCACTGTAATAACCTCCCAACTGGTCTTCCGAACTCCAATTTCTCTTCCTGCACAAACAAGCTTACTCACTGAAGTTGGATTGATTTATCTAAAACACAGCTCTGAAGTTGTTTAAAGAGGGGAATAATGGATAAAATATTCTCTACTACCTACCGAAGTTTAATCAGGCATTTCAAACCTATGGAATTTAGCTTTATCTCTTACTGCACTCTTTTGTTTACAAAAAACTAAAACCCATCTGTAGTCCATATTACACTGTTCCAGAGACTTTATTAATAATGCTTCATCCATCAAGAACCCTCTTACCCCTCCCCCCCAATTTCACATACTGACGTCTGGCTTAGTCATCAAAACTCTTATTCTACTTCCTTTATTCTCTGACTGACTCAGCAAGTCCATGTGAGCTCTCATTCCTCGGATCATTTTGGCAAGTTTTCTATGGCACTGGCTGTATTATAGTGTCATAGTTCTTCCATATCTTGTAGCCAAACATCAACTTTAGTTCATCTCTTTATCACCAGAAACACTCACTGTAGTACCTTTCGCATGGCCACTGCTCAAGACACATTTACTACAGTGTTCAGTACGGGAGGAATTCTTCCCCTGAGATCTCTGAATTACCCACATTAGTATACTCGATTGCCTAGTTAAAACCATAAACAAAAACAGAAACCATACCAAAACAGAAAGCAACATTTTGTAAGCTGGTAAAATATTTGTCTTTATTTGTAATGAGAAGTTCTCAAGCTGCCAAATCTGACTGGTAGGAAATAGAAGATATTTTTAAGACCCACAACGTCTCTGGTGAATATCTGAGAGGGTTTCTTCACAGCAGCAAGTCTTGCGAAAGCGAGCTCTCCCTTTGAATTTCTATTTATGATTTCTGAATTGTGTTTAAAAAACAGCCTACCCTTGTGATGGTCCCTACCCTTTTAGTTAGCTGAACAAGCTGGTGAGTAAATCTGGCCTTCCCTGGAGTTATAGCTGGGACGAAAAGAGTTTAATGGTCAAAAACAAACTATGTTGTAACCCATAGCTCTAGTCTACAGAATTTATCAAAGTCCATATATTATAGTTTTAAACTCCCCCCAAACAAAACTTGGTGTCAGCTTATGTTTTCTTATATAAAAACAGTTTTAAGTGTCTGGGGAAAATGCTTATTAGATAGCAGGCATCTCACTCAGTTATTCGCATACGGCAGGACAGGCTTTACTCTGAAATCCTTCCAAATCCAATGAAAACAAGGGCAAAAGGCCTTCGCCTGGTTTAAAAACAACCACCGTGAATTATCACTCCTTGCAGACTCTTAGTCCTCCTCCACTTGGTACAAGACTTACTGCAAGCTGTGCCATTTTCTATTCCTGAGGCTGATAGAGAAAAGGGAGCAGAAAAAGAAAAATATATATATTTTGAAAGATAGATGGAACTAGGAAGGTGGAAAAGAGTCATGAGGGACTGAGTTTCTTTGTGAGTAAGCAAAGCGGGTTAGATAAGACATGAAGAAATAGCAAGGACAGTTTAAGAGTATGACAATTCATTTTAAAAATGAAAGGAGAAAAGAATCCTGGAGGAGTTTAGAAATAAAGAATTAAATTGGGAGAAATCAAAGCACCACACAGCTTCTCCAGCCAGCCAGCCCTGGCGAGGTCTGGGGGGCCACCCTGATCCCTGGATCAGCAAACTCAGGCTGGGAGCCCTTGTCCTCCTTTTAATTCCACTGAGGGTAATTCGACCCTGTGGACCTCCACGGTGACTCAGGGATCCAGCCCTGAGCCCAAAGCCAAGGTATGCAAACTCAGCCACTGCTTGAAAAGCTTAGACCCTAATGAAGGAGCTGTCTATCCACCGAAAACAATGGGACAACCCCTAGAATGAAAATTTCAATTAGGGGGGCCTTGGCAACAGCCTCCAGGCAGGCAGCTCCACTCTAACATTTAGAAATCAAGTGAACCGCCTTTCAGGTAAGGCAAAGAGAAGAAAAGCTGGATAACAGAGCTCCGGCCTGCCTTCACACACAGATCAGCACTGGGGGAGGAAACCAGGTAAAGCCAGAAAGGGAAGGAGGGCCAGGACTTGGAAATTAGGACGCATCACGCCTAAATGCTTGATTTTACACTCACACGCCACAGAGTTAGAGTAAGATAGAAGCACTGCTGCCGTTACCTTAGGAACATCAATCTCAATTTGTAGATGAACACAACCAGCAGGCTCAATATTGGGAGAGAGCATGGGGACGCTAAGGGCAGTTTTGCAGTAAGAAGCCCAGTGAGACTGCGCACCCTGGAGGGAGTACAGGCACAGGCCTCTGCCTCTGCAGCTGCGGTGTCCGCCTGGTCCAGACCGCTCTGCGTAAGCAAAGCAGCTGAAGTCTACTTCTCAGTTTATGCTGCAAAGCTTCATCCTACACATTTATCACTTTAGGGGGTGGGGCAGAGGTAGCAGTGTGGAGGACCTTCTTCTAAGTTTTAACAATAACAATGCTAGTGATGCTATAACATACCAACATGCACTGCTTAGGGTCAGGCATTGTTCTAAGTGCTGCAGGTATGAGATCGTATTTATTCTCACAATTCTGGAAGTGGATAAAATCACTGTAAGCCCTATTTCGCAGATGAGAAAACCAGAGCTAAGAGAGTTTAGGTAATGCACCTAAGGTCGTGCAGCTCGGGTGGGCTCTCACAGAACTTGAAACAGAGACGGCCTCCAAGTTTGCTTTCACTGAGGTTTTCTTTCCCTGTCAGTTTTACTTCTATTGATTCCTCTTCCCATCAGAACACCAGACCCTAGAGAATGTTCTTTGCCTTTAAAACTGTGACCATGGGCCAACGAAGTGTCATTTCGCAAACCACACTGACCACATGGGAAAGGCCACCGGGTGGAGAGGAGGTGAAAGGACTGTTGTCCTAGGGAGGGCCAGGACCACCCACCCCTGTCCAGATCCCCTTCGGTGTGTGCAGGGGCAGGCTCAGGAGAGACCACCCCCACCGCAGTCCTACTCTTTGCTCTCCGCCATCCTCGACCAGGCTGGGCAGAGACTTATTTCCTCAAAGAGCCAAACGAAAAACCTGCCTACAGTCAATCTTACTTTGTTAACTTGGGTACAGCTTTTGCTGACCAGTCTCTGGATTCAAAGCTTCACCTGAAATGTAGCTGAAGAAAGCCCTGTGGCATTCCGGTAGAGACCTCCTTCTAGGGAGACATTGCTAATTTGTGTGAATATTCATTCAGGTAATTAGGGAAAACTGATGTCTGGTAGTATAATAGATGTAGGGCTCAAACTATGTCTCCTGGCCCCAAGAATATAATGACCAGCAACTACCTTTTTGCAGAGTTCATTTGATTGTTATTAATAAGTCTAACTAAAAGGTCAGCCACAATCGGTTTCCATATTCTCATGATTTTTATGATTTTATCAAAAGCCAAATGAAAAGAGATATGTATATATTCTGCTGACAACCAGAAAACAAAAAAAAATTGGTTAACTCTTGGCTACATATTAATCATGCTACTTTTCATTCTCAGTGTTCACACAACAGCCATCATTTTGCTAGCAACAGCTCTCAAGATTGCCAGCTTAAAATTCGCACAACACACCTTCGTCTTCACTGTGCAGACCAGGGTCCTACAGGGCTATCCCCAGGCCTTTGCCATCTTACCCATTCATCACAGTGCTCAGAATTCATGAGCAGAAATTCAACCTCACTTGTTACCTTTCTCAGTGCAGATGCAGACCCCTCCACTCATTCAAGCGTTCTGTTAGTCTGCACACCTACCATGGGTTTGTCTTCTCTCTGGACCACGTTTATTCTACCCTTTCAGTCAGAAGCTCTCTGCTTGAATGAGATTTCTGCCTTGCATGCCACGTGTTAACACTACACCATCCCACCTGATCGTCAGGCTTAGTAAATAGGCTTCCAGTGTTGACAGACTTTAGAAGTTTTTGAATCAGATATTCCTTTTAGCCAACTACAGACTAGGAATGTTGTCTAAGTTCCCATAATGAATTAGCAGGAAGAACAGGATGGGAATTCAATTTTTTTTCAGGCTTCATTGCAATCTTCATTTTTGGTGAAATAGTCCTCTGTTTTTTATGTTATCCCAATGCCCAGTGTTATCCACAAAGTTCCTGGAATGTAATAAATACTCAGAAAGTTTATCTGTTGACTGTGAACTGGCTTAAATATCATTGAAATAAGCTAGACACTAGGGACACTCTGACTTCAAGGAATCTGGAATCCATTGGGAAAGCAATCAAAGTGTCATTTAAAAGGAAATGAGCTCATGGCTATGATGGAGTTAGGGGAACACTGAAGAGTCTTCTTCTGCACTATCTGGAGGTATCAGGAGAGGATTCCAAGAAGCAGCAAGCTTAAAGGCTTGGGGCACCAATAGGAGTTTGCCATACAGACAAATTCTAATTCATCCTTGTCTCTGATTCTTTCACCAGGGTCCTTGTCTTATGGTTTCTCTTTATCTTCTCAATTGAAGTGCGCCAATTATTTTAAATATACTCAACATTGTCTTACTCATACGTTTGAATTTTATTCTTTTTATTTTTTAATATTTTTATTTATTTTTGTAGAGAGGGGAAGGGAGGAAGAAAGAGAGGGAGAGAAACATTAATGTGTGGCTGCTTCTCATGCACTCCCTACCAGATACCTGGCCCGCAACCCAGGCATGTGTCCTGACTGGGAATCAAACCAGCAACCCTTTGGTTTGCAGGCCGGCACTCAATCCATTGAGCCACACCAGCCAGGGCTGAATTTTAATTTTTATCCCAAAATTTTAAAATTTGCCAGAATGTGAGGCCTGCCAAATGGAAGTAAAAATTAATCTATGCCTCAAGACCAAACGAAAACATTATATAAAAACCCCCATGTGGTATCCACAAATGTGACAGATGGAAATATTTTCTGTTCAAGCTAGAACAGTCTGAGGACTTTCTTCCCCATAGAATCATTTTAAACATTTATAATAGAATTTCTAGCCTATTTCTTTACCAGAGTTCAAAGACAAAATGCCTATGGAGACTAAAACTTCAATCATATTAACATTTAAAAGATAAGATGAAATAGGAATCATTTTCTAAAGTGTAGCATAAATGTCTTCTACATGGACTTTGGAATCAAAGAAACCAGGGTGCCATTTCTGCTTCATCATTGGATAGCCATGCCACTTTGTCCAAGTTGTTTTAAACCCCTACTTATCGCAGTTCTTCCACATGTAAGATGGCAAAACCCTCTTTAACACACAGTATACAGCACACCCCACTTCACAGCCCTGCTTGAACAAATGACTCAACCTCTTGGCACCTCAGTTTCCTCATCTGTACAATAAGGACAGCAAACTCCCTCCTGGGCTGTTGTAAAGAGAAGGAAATAATGAATGCCAATCACAGCGCAGTGTCTGGGAACTGAGGTCTGCATTGGTGACATCAGCTATGCCTGACTTTTAGGTCTTTTTAAGAACAAAATTAAGTAATGTATGGAAAGTTTTTGCAGTGTCAATTATAGTAATTTCTCAACAAACAAGCTAATATTATTAACCCTTTATTGCTCAGTATTAATTCTTTCATCATTCAGTGAGGCAAACCAAAAATATATTTTAACATATTAAGTTAAATAATTAATGATGGCTCATTGTATATGGAAAGGAAATTATGACTTCCAGTTTATACTGGGATTCAGAGTCAAACATTATCTAAGTGGAGTCTGTGGACTTCAGTGGCAGAGCATGAAAATCTGGTAGTTGCAAAGAAGAATTTATGTAAGAGAGAGACAGGTGGGGACTGTATTAGAGAAAAAAATACAGCATGCCTTTCCTTTTAATTAATTTTGTTTCTTCAGATTGGGAGACGTAACAAAAATAACAGCAATAAAAAAAAAAGCAAGGTAGAAAAACCCAAAGCAGTTCATCTGATGTTTTTACTCATCTTAACGATGCCATTGAATCAAATGCATCAGTAATCTGACCAATTCCGCAAGCACCATTCTCCTCCCATTGGGACACTCAGGCATCGAAAAGACCGAAAACAAAGAGATATATGGGGATTAGGGATATGGGGACTAGAGCAAATGCCATAAGCGAAAATGTGCAAAATGTTAATTTTATGAAAATGACTTTAAGCTATGGTTTTAGGTACATTCTGATGGCCTTTGCTGGTCTGTTTTGGAGAGAATGGTTTCCTAATATTCAGTATAGTTCTACATTCAAATGAATGCTGGGATTCAAAGGAAGTAGAGCATTTTTAATAATTAGCAGAATGTTAGTTGAGCCATTAAATATAAAATATTGCATTTTTGTCAAGTACCTCCTCAGCGTGCAGAAAATGTTAGGAGTAGAGAATACAGTTGGAAATCTATACTGTGTGTGTTCTTTGTTCCTGATGCCTTCCAAACCTGCCACCCTGACAAACTATAAAATACGGGCCCAAACCAATTATCCGCTGTGTAACAGTGACATGGAACAATTGCTCTCTATAAACTCCACAGAACACAAAAAGTCTTCGGAGGCCAAATAAGGGATCCATAATGAGCCATTAGAAAAAACCCTGCTGAGACTCAGTGGGAGACACTGTCTGCAGGAGCAGAAGAAATTAGAAGCCTATTTTCCCTAAAGTAGAAATATGCTTCGCGCCCTGTACCCCAATTCTTTAAATCTGGACAAGCTCTTACAGTGACTGTCACACTCCCTTTCAAATGCATTTCCTAGCAGGAAGTCAACTTGAAATTGGTGTAAAGAAGCTATCCCTGAAGAGTCACATACCTCCTAAATGCAGGAAATTAGCTGAGATATCCCCGGTTAAAGAGCTGAAGCATTTAAAATCACAAATTAGACTTTTATACAGATCCTACCTCTGCAGAACATACATGGGAACTTCACTTAGAGGTCTGATGACCATGTTGGTGGAGACGACATGGGAAAATGACATTATAATAGTTATTAATATTCTTTCCAGCGATCTTAAATGCCTGGAAAAATCCCACACACTGCCGACAGCCCTCTAGGACCATGGAGGGCAGCGGTAAGTTTCAATTCCAATTGTGCCACCTTCTGTCATTTTGTATAAGCCTATCACTTTTGCAGGTTACCCAGTTGTGCTAATACTGTTATGAATGCAAAAGATCTTTCTTCTGTACTGCGAATAAGGAATCATCTCTCACCAGAGCAAAAACACCATCTAAATTACCAGTGAGCTGTGTCATCTTTTAATCCACAGTTACACACATCAAATTTACTTTAAATTTTCCAACCCATGGTAGCTCAAAGCTATCATTAGCATTTTTAAAACCCTGGAAAAACATTAGGAGATAGTTTGAACTACATCATTTCCACTGGAGAATTTGATTTTTTTTTAAGTAAAATCTGAGCAAGATTGCCCTTAAAGCAAGGTAGAAAGAAGTGTAAGGAAGGGGAGGCCCCATGAGGCATGGCAAGACCAAACTCCTCACCACGCACGAGAATGAGTCTAATAAGCCTGGAAATACAACAGTCCTTTAGCATCTGAGAGACATATTCTACAGGTCCTTTAGAGGAACTCCAGGAAGGGAAGCTGTGGAATGGTGCGACTATTTCTATTTTCATCTTCTTCCCTCTGTTCCCCTACTTGAACCTGTTAGTGGCAGCAAGGGGAACTGAGGAAAACACATTTTCAGACTTCCAATTTAAAGAAGTAGTTGTCGGGCAGCGTGTCTGTCTCCTCTCTCTTCATCTCGGGAACGACTTGTGCTCACGGTAAAACCCTCACAGTACAAAATGAAGCATTAAGTCTCTCCACCAGCGGTTCCCCTGCGACCCTTTCCCGCAGTTTAGAATTTCTTGCAACTATTTCTGGAGAAGGGGGAGATGTTTTCTCACTTGGTTTTAATAGAATTGAATTGTAAAAGCACTTTCCATATTGAAGGCCTCTGCTCTGTAGGGATGATATGTCTGGAAAGCATATTTAATATATATTTTTACTACTCTTGATCACATGTTATCAAAAAGAAAAATTCAATTGTATCTGGTTAACTGTATCAGTATGTTGACTGATGTCTTCGTATAACCATTAGAAAGACCTTTTACAGTCTAAGTTTATGTTTTTAGAAATTTCATTAGTTATCCCAATAATTTTATGGTCTAATTCTCTCACATTCTTTTTTTTTTATGTATCTGGAATTTCTTTTTGTGTAAGAATTGAGGCTAGGATCTAATATATTTATAGGTAATCAATATCTCCTTCTTTAGTATGTGATACTTTCATTACATATGAATTTCATATATTTGTACTATATACCAGATCTCATGCATTTGGGTCAATATTAAGACTTACCATTCCTTTTCACTTCGAAGCTATTGGGGTGACAGTGGTTAAAATTAGAAAGGCTCATAGATTCAGAAAAGAGACTGACAGCTGTCAGAGGGGAAGGTGGTTTGGGGGGGCAGTGAAAATGGTGAAGGGATTAAGGGACAAAAAAGTCCTCATCAACACAGACAACAGTACGGTGATTACCAGAGGGAAAGCGGGGCAGTGGGAGATAGAAGAGGGTAAAGCGGGTAAGTGGTGAAAGAAGAGATTTGAATTTCGGGAGTTAAACACACAATACTATATACAGATGATGTACTATAAAAGCCCTACCATCCTGTTCCATTAATCTATTAATTTGCCAGAACTAAACTGAATTAATTACTATTCATACTGTAATACATATTTGAATATCTGATTAGACTGTTCTCATTCTCCTTTGTCGTAAGTTTTTAATCTATCCTTACATATTTTATATGGCTTGTGAACTTTAGAGTTTGACTGATTAAAATCTTGTAAGTAATTTTATTGGGATCATGCTAAATCTCTACATAAGCACAGGGAGAATTGACATTGTTATACCACTGCAGATTTTATCTAAAATGTGTTCTTCTATGTCAGTTTTTAAGATAAGGTCTTCTTTTTTCTTACTGTTTGTTTCCTGGGTGGTTTCCCACCAGGTTTCCATTGTGTATCAGTATGCTTTCTTCCACTATCATTTCTACTTTCAAGTGGTTGCTGTTTGGATGGAGGGAGGCTACTGGTTTTTGTGCACTAATTCTGTACTAGCTACTTTACTGAACTTGATCAATGTTTTATAAAAAGTTGTTGGTTCATTCTCTTAGGTGATCTAGAAATACAATTATATCATTCAGATGTAGTAATATTCCCTTCCCCAACTTCAAATCTATAATTGCTATTTTCCAACTGTTATCACTTATTACCTGGAGAACAAAGGTGAACAAGTAAACAACAGGGATGACAAGGACGTCCTTTCCTCTCTCCTAAATATCGTGGGCTTGCCTCCTGTTTCACCACTGAAAAAGTAGCAATCAATGCCTGCTTTATGTAGCGTTTTTACCTAGAATTCCAGGAGACAAAATGAATGGATTCAGATCCTGGAGCAGAAGATGGGGGAAATGAAAGGCAGGAGCAGGAGAAGGGCAAAGAGCAGAAAAGACGGAAAAGGGAGAGGAAGAGGAGGAGAAACCTGTACGGAGAAAATTATAGATAATTATTGCAAACATTAACTATCTGAAATGATAGGTAACTCTTATATACAGGGTCCAGCACAAATAACACCCCTTTTATTACAAAATATTTTATTACAAAATCATAAGCATGTAATTCTATAACACTCAAGCACACCATATGACATTTAAGGTGAAATGTTCAAATTAAAATTATAAATTGTTACACCCATACTATTACCCTACCAACCACACTCAATCAGGTGTTACTTCTGCTGGACCCTGTATTTTCTATAAGGTCCTTACTTCTTTCCATCTCTTTTTAAGAAATATTTATATAAGGACAGGAATTGTCTCCTGGGATTGCTAGGGTTACTGAATTATCTACCAAATCCTGACTCTATATAAATTAGCTGAAAGGGGAAAGTTCAGAAGAAAGATACACTGCATAAGACATCAGGAATATAAAACAGACAGAAAGGAATAGTTAGTACTAAAAATGGTTTCAAGGGAAGACTAAACCAACAAAAGACAATGAAGCCATGCCTCCAAACACCACGTGCAGGCTACCACTCTCCACTCAGGGAGGGTATTTCTGGGTCATGCCTGAGAAATTTTTAGCTTCGAATAGCTGTTATGTTTTGTAATGATTTGCTTCACAGCTATTTCCTTTGAGAGAGAGCAATCCCAGACAAAAATGGACCAAAAATGTTAATAGCCAATTCATAGAAGAAAACATACAACTGTCCAGTTAACAAACAAAAAGTGTACTTGTAACTCAACAGTGAGCAAAGAAGTGCAAGCTAAAGTAATTTCAAAAGTAAAAATATAACTTCACTAATTGACAAAAGTGAAAAAGGAGGGATTGATTATGCCCATTATTGGTGGAGTGTAAGGAAGCAAACTCTAATAAGCTGGCAATGAGAGGACAAATTGGCGCTTTTTAAAAGTCACTGAATTTTTCGGACTGTAAGATGTGCTGGACCATAAGATGCACCTAGGTTTTAGAGGAGAAAAATAGGGAAAAAATTTTGCAGCAAAAAATGTAGTAAAATATTTAAATATATAAATAACACAGCCCCCCCACAGCAAGCCAGGTAAGCTACATTTGGACTATAAGATGTACCCCTATATCCCCCCAAATTTGGGGGGAGTGCGTCTTATAGACCAAAAATACATGATTTGGGGAGGACTTCTAAAAGTTTAAATACCCATCACCCCTATTTCACAACTATGAGTGCCTTTAAAAATTCTTGTAGACGTAAAGCCCTGGCTGGTGTGGCTCAGTAGACTGACTGCCAGCCTGCAAACTGAAAGGTCACTCACTGGCTTGATTCCCAGCTGGGCACATGCCTGGGTGGCGGGCCAGGACCCCAGCTGGGGGTGTGCAAAGGGCAACTGATGGGATGTATCTATCACTTATCAATAGTCCTCTCCTTTTCTTTCTCTCTCCCTTCCCCTCTCTCTAAAAATAAGTAAATAAAACCTTTTGAAAACCACTTGTAGATACACACATAAAAGTATACATTCATGCTATAGTGATAGCAACCCCTTGAAAACAACTTAATGCACATCGATGGATCGTTGTCCGGATCAATTATGCTACATCTATATAATGGAATATGATATAGATATTTAAAGGGATTAACATATGACACTAAGGAAATTTTTTCACGTCGCGTTTTGTAGATTTGAGAACAGAAATAAGGAGGAAGGTCCTGTTTATGTCAACCATACAGAACACGGTTTGACTATGCACTGAAGAGACGTGTACGGCCACATCCCGGGTACCAGAGCTGACGGTCAAAGAGTGACACTGTGGGCGACAGGTAACACGTCTCTCACTTTACATGTTACTGCTCTACTCTCCTTGTTGCAAGGAGCATGCGCTGCTTTTATTTAATTTCCACTTTGGAATTCTAATGAAATACAGAGCAAAAAGAAAATGTTGTACTTTGGAAAATCAAAGTAAAAGGCAAACCTACCTGATACATATTTGGGTAAGTAGGTGGGCTGACTCATTTCAAAACATGAGAAAAGAGCAAATGGCTAAAATCACTAACTATACTGAGTCAGAAATTCAGGGAAAAAATATTTGTTTATAATACATCATAATCTTAAAGCACAGAAAACAATTCTGCCTCCCCAGGAAATACTTATGTTTATTGGGTACAAGGTAACATATGGGGTGAATTAAGAATTGGTACCTGCCTGTCAGAAATTTATATCCAGAATATGCTCCGGGATAAGGCTGTGCATTGTAAAGCAAATCCTTTATCAGGATTGATGAGCTCCAACTGTCCTGGGTACCCCGCCTTAGTCAAACAGCTCCCTCCTGGCCTTCAGAGGAGGCGTGGCTTGCTTTCTGCCCCCAAACTGTCCTCACTGATGACCCTCAGTGACTCTCACCTTACAACTCGACTCACTTACAGAAATGAGCTTCTTTTTGAGAATGTTCTGCAACTCCAGAAGTATTCTCATAAAGCGTGCAGCCACAGAGGCTGGACAGAAATCTTCAACTTCATTCTGAGAGGAAAACCAATCTGGAGCTCAGGAAAGGGGTCCTCCACTTAACCTGAGACGCATTCATCATCTCATAAGGATGACAGAGCAAGACGGAATCTTATTTGATTTTCATGTCCTGGAATTAAATCTCTGTTCTGCCCGCTCTGTTTACCCTGTTTTATCCTTAGTGTGCAGGGCTCATGGCAGGCGCAGGTGGCGTGGTGGGAAGGAGGCAGACCCTTGGGCTCAAGGGTTACCCCATGCATGCCATTTCCCTGCTTAATCTGAACCTAAAGAAGGTATATTTACATTGAACTTTTCTTCAAGGTATTAACACTCCTGGGGCCTATTTAAGACGAGTTTACGCCAAGACTGAGCTGTCCTATAAATTCAGGTGACTTTAATCTGAGTTTTGGAAAAGCCTTCAATCTTGATTTTTTTTTTCATGAAAATCTAATACTAGTAGGCTTACACTGGTTTTGATATGTGTGTGCCTTATAAACGACTACTTGGCATTTTTAACATTTTTTATTTTTAGTGATATCAGATCCACAAACATAACTTACTATAACTTTTAAAGATTTACCAAAAATTTTATTTGTAGCCTTTGGGAGGTTAATCAGACATTGTTGGTTTGTTCATCTATTGGCTCAATAAATCCTCTTAACAACTCTGAGAAGAACTTATCAACATCCCCCATGTACGGATGAGCTCAGAGTCCAAGAAGGTATGTAACTTGTATGTGACTGTTTTATGGGCCTTCCAACCCAAGATCTTATTATACAACTTCTGTAGCAATTACATTACTTCTGAACCGGCTGTATCTTCAAAAGGAAAATCATGTACAGAATTGAAGTAATTCCTCAGCTTGTTCAGGCTTCAGTATCCTTTGCTTTAAACCATTTATGTATAGGGTGCCTTGATTATTTTTACATTACTTTTTGAATGATGAAGAAGACTCTTTTTTCTCAATCTGCATAAGATAATGAACTCGAGTAATTAAATAAATTAAATCACATTCCTAGCTCCTCCAGAAGGAGGATGATAATTGATTCAAATTTCTAGTTTACTGTGAAAAGCAGAGAATTTCTCTCGTCTCATTTAGCTCTGCTTGTGCTGTTTTTAATCCGGATCATCACTTATCATCGTTTAAACCTTGTATGCTCCTTTATCAGAGGAATCCATGCCTGTGATGTTGAACATTTATTTCTGTGTTCAACTGATTTTCGTTGAACACCGAACATGTACCAGAGCTCCAATGTGAATCCAACATCCTCTGTGATGTTATCAGGCTGAGTGCATCGAAGCAGGAGACAAGCCGGTACTGGGAAGCCTTCTGCACAGCGAGGGACGTACTCGTGGGGTGAGGTTGGAAGGTGACAATGATCTAAGGGGTTAGGGGTAGGAGTAGGGATGGGAGGAAAAGGTTTCATAAAGAAGGGAATCCTGGAGCTATCTTCAAAGGAGGGGAGAAGAAAAGCAGAGAAGCGGAGAGGAGCTCCCGGGAAACAGAGGGAAGATTAGTCACGAGTACAGCACAAACAGACCCACAGGAATTCAGACCGACTGGGGGTTTAGACCTAAGAAGCACAACTTTCTATCTGCAGGCCCCAAGCAGAGCCTGAATTCAGCAGGGAAGTCTTTATCTGACTTGATGGAGACACTGGCCACCATCACAGCTGCCCCCACCCCGCCCTGCCTGCTGAACCTGCGATATCTCGAACAGTAATTCCTTCTCATAAAATAGTTGAGGACTGTGTTCTTGCTTCAAAGGTCATTTTAGGATTTGCTCAGATTTCAATGGAATAAAGTTGACTAAACTAAAGTTTGCAACCTTCTGATATCAAAGTAAATATTAGTTAAATGGTGACTTTGTAATAATGATGAATTCCAGAAGGAAAGAAAAAAGTTTATTTTGAATCTTTTCCAAGAGAACTGCCGAGAGGTTCAAGTTATTTATTTAGAGACTTTGGGAGGAAGTATGAAAATTGAGAAGAAAGAATGAAAACTCAGAAGTGTGTTTTGATATTTTTAAGAAGATTTATACAAGGGGGAGACATAAAAAACCATAATTTCCTCGTGGGCGGGCCCCTTGTAGTACGGGCTTCCCCCATTAGGTGGGTGTTCCAGGAATCCACCCACATCAGTGTGCTGGCTGGCGCTGTGGTGGGAGGCTGTGTTCAGCTTCAGTGGTTCTGTAAGATTCTTTCAAAGCATTTGCCATTTCATGACGGGTGATTTACCAGTGCACCAGCCCACACCACGCTGAGTGTTCAGCAGTTTTCGGCCAAAAATGGCATGACCCCCCCCGCCACGCCACCCTCCCTATTCACCTGCTCTCACCCTGAGTGTCTTCTTTTGCCTCTGGATTAAAAAAAAAAGTCCTCAATGGACTTTACTGATGTGGAAAAAGTAAAACAAAAAATAACAGAAGCAACACAAGGCATCAAAATCGATGAATTTGAAAATTGTTTTGAGCAGTGGAAAGTCTCAATAGGTGTACTGCATCAAATGGGGAGTACTTTGAAGGTCACTGAAGTTTAAATATGTCAGAATAAATACACAATTAAAAAAAATTAGTTCCTATTCTGGGGGTCTCCCCGCATATAATCATGTTCAATCTTTAGTAAAATTCTTTAACAGAGAAAAATGTACACCATTTCATTGAGGCTCAGAGAGGGTAAGTAATTTGCTCAATGCCACACAACCAGGAATTAGAAGAACAATGCTTCAAATTAAAGAATATGTAATTTCTCCTTCATCATACTGTAGATGATCAGAAATAGGAATGGGGCAGTGGAGGCATATTGGACATGTTGAGAGAAAACAAGCAGGTGAGGGTGAGAGCGAAGAGTTCATGACTATGAATTTAGAATGCAGTGAGAAAAACGTTATTTAAATAAGAGCAAAGTATGTCAGTTAAGAAAAGAAATCAAATGCATCTCTGAACTGTATGGCACAGTGCTATGCCCTCAATAACTTGAAATTGCTAAGCAGGACAAAATGAGTTCAACTTCTAACCTTTATAAGAACCCACTTCTATAAAAATGAGTAAGGCTGTATGTGAGAAATAATAAAAAACAAACCCCCAAACCACACTACCCAAAGCGCAGATAAAATAAAAATCAAATGTTCCTAAAAGCAGATTAACAGTGGAGATACTCTACTTAGTTTCCTAAGTATCATAGTACTTTGGATCATAAGTTTAGGTAAAGCTACAGATTTGGTCCTCTGTCTCCAAAATTAGGAGGATATTAAAAAATTACTCCTATCACCCTAAATTGACTGATAATACTTCAAAACCCAATCAGTTTAAAGATTTCATTTTCCCTCTGATGTATCATATGAGAAATGCGAACTGAGGAAATATCCGCAAGAGCTTTTTTATTTTTAGCAATGTTTATATAAAAGTTTTCTGTCTTTCCAAAGGGTAATCTGACAACCTGTACTTTCTCTTTCAGTTATGTTAACACAGGGATGTGATCAACTGCTTACGGTACATTCAAGTAAAAGAATACTACGTAGTCACTTAAAAATGTAGAAAATCATTTACTGACAGGAAGAAATGTTCAAAAAATAAGTTAATTGAATATAAAAACACAGTTCGGTAAGCAATTTTGTTTAAGAATATGTTTTGCCCACATAAACAAAGAGCTGGAGAACAAATGCCAAAAGGTACACAGGTGTCCACAGTCTCCCACAGACGGAACCACGCCAATGGCTCTGTTAGCTGAAGGTACACTGAGAAAAAATACACATAAAGAAAACACCCTGATAAGCCATTTGAGAAGAGCTCACTCCGTGGTCCAACTAAATAGAAATTTTATTTGCTCATCTATTAATAAACATCACAAATAGAAGACAACTTAAATTCTGGACTTTTCTTTTGGCTAATGTATGCCTTTATTTTCAAAAGTCAGCCTACTTTGTTGTTATGAAGCTGTAATTCAAATAAGTCAACTAAATGATAAAATTCCTTGTGAAAAATTGCAAACACCCTAATTTTATCTCTCACCAATAGAGCTAAAATAAATTTTTTTAATGATTTCTAAAAGGCTAACCGGCTAACCAGCTAGATTATTTACTAAGAGTATAAGAAAACACTCATAAATTTTTTAAACAGTTGGTTACAAAGTCCAAATCTCTCTGCTATGAGAAAACCATCTTACCCTTGTAAGGTACTGTGCGTTCACTGTGTGTAGTGTTTTACATTCACTGAAACCAAACAGAGCTTTCAGAATTGCTGGGTAGGCACTCCCTTTCCTTCCTTTCTCTATGAGGTCTTCAGGGACAAGACAGTTCCAATGCGTAAGAGTTCATGATCCGTAACAATCAAAACATTTTGGCAGATACATAAAAGGGAACACTAGTATTATGATATCATAAAAGGAGAGAAATAGGATCATTCCAACAGTTCAAAAGTAACACGCCAGACTAAGTACCAGACAAAAAATGACACCGAAGTCTAGGGGCAAGGGGAGGAAGGGGCACCGGGAGAGTTCACGGAGATAGAGCAGTGCTGCTCAAAATGTGGCAACAGTGGAATAACACGGGGGCTTCCTGGAAATCCAAGCTCATGGGCCCACTGCTACCTGTGGAATCAGAAATGGGGGGTGAGCCCACACTTCTGTTTTAACAAGTCCTCAAGGTCATTCTGAGGCCTGCTCAAGTTTGAGGGCCACTGAGATGCAAGAGTTGCCTCAACAGACCCGGCCTGGGCTCAGAGGAAACAGGAGGATGGAACTACTGGCTGCATTTCTTCTAAAACAGGACTCTTTTTCAGGGGTGAAATGAGTTGGGGGAGGGAATCTTATTTTGGTTTCTAAAATAGTTTATTTTTATTGTATTTTTCCATTACCACTTATCCCCCCTATACCTTGAACCACCTCTCCCTCCCCCTTGCAATCACCACACTATGTCCGTGTCCATGAGTCCTTTTTCTTTTTCACTCGATTCCTCCACCCCCAACTCTACCCCGCCCCTGAGCTGTCAGCCCGTTTCTCCATCTATGAGGCTGTTGCTATTTTACTTTTTAGTTCAGTTTGCTCACTAGAGTCCGCATATGAGTAGGTGGAGCCACTCTGGAAAGCAGTATGGAGTTACCTCAAAAGATTAAAAATTGAACTGCCTTATGACCCAGTGATTCCACTTCTAGGAATGTATCCAAAGATACCCAAAATACTAATTTGAGAGAATATAAGCACCTTCCTGTTCACTGCAGCATTATTTACAATACCCAAGATCTGGAAACAGCCCAGGTGTCCATCAGTAGATGAGTGGATAAAACAACTACGGGAGCTTTACCCAATGGAATACGACTCAGCCATAAAGAAGTAAATCTCACCCTTTGTGACAGCATGGATGGACCCGGAGAACATTACGCTAAGTGAAACAAGCCAGTCAGAGAAAGGGAATGCCGTTACAGAAATCTGGCTGGAGACACGACATCCAGCTGTGCTGGTAGGATTAGGGAGGCTTCTTGCTTCATGAGGGGTCACCATCTACAGGACTCTAAAAACCAGAAGGACCTGGTTTTGCCTAAAATGTTTTCACTACAATCTGGCCTGGTTCCTATTAACCTGGAAGAATCCGTAAACCTTATGCAGGTCCATGTGTTTCGTAGCTGAACACGGGGCCACGGAGTGTGCAGAAACAAGGCTGGACACTCGAAAACGATGGAAGTGGCTCTAGAAAATGAAATGCCGCATTCCAATCCTCCTTGCTCTTCAGCAGTTTATAAATCACGAATTTCCCATCTGGGTAGAAAAGAGTGACCGGCCACTGTTACACATAAGTCATCCAAGTCATTATGCTACGTCTGTGGAGCACACTGAGATACTTCTGTCACACAAGGTGAGGAAGTTAGGCAGCCCCACATTTTTTCAGACAGGTTTTATTTCAGGCGTTTCATTTTCTTAAGGGACACAGCATGCAACAAGCTGAAATAAGTTTCAAGTCATCATTATTAATAAAGTTTATAACCAATGGAAGTCACAACTATCCCTAATATTTACCTAGTTCTTGAAAGGTGCCAAGCTTTGCGCTTAGTGTTTTAAGTCACTAACTTTATCTTCCTGACAATCCTTTTCTTTTAATGTATTTTATTCGTTATGCTATTAGAGTTGTCCCAATTCTTCCGCCATTGCCCCCTCCACCCAGTAGCACCCATTCTCTTTAGCAATCCCCCCTAAGTTCATGTCCATGGGTCATACATATAAATTCTCTGGCTAGTCCATTTCCTATACTTTTCTTAACATCACTCTGTCTGTTTTGTACCTACTAATTTGAACTTCTTAATCCCTGAACCTTTCCCCCATTCTTCCTCTGCCCCCTCCCAACTGATAACCCTCCAAATGATCTCCGGATCTATGATTCGGTTTCTGTTCTGCCTGTTTGCTTAGTTTTTAAAAAATTCCATTGTTGATAGCTGTGACTTTATTGCCATTTTAATTGTTTTGATCTTCTTTTTCTCTTAAATAAGTCCTTTTAACATATTATATAATAACGACTTGGTGATGATGAACTCCTTTAGTTTTACCTTGTCTGGGAAGCACTTTATCAGCCTTTCAACTCTAAATGATAGCTTTACTGGGTAGAGTAATTGAGGGTACAGGCTCTTGCTTTTCCTCACTTTGAATACTTTTTGCCTATTATATATAACCTGCAAAGTTTCTTTTGAGAAATTGGCTGACAACCTTATGGGAACTCCTTAGTAAGTAATTGCTTTTCTCATGCTGCTTTTAAGAATCTCTGTTTACCTTTAACCTTTGGCATTTTAATTATGGTGTTTCTTGGTGTGGTCCTCTTTGTGTCCACCTTGTTCGGGACTCTCTGTGTTTCCTCGACTTATATGTCCATTTCCTTTGCCAAATTAAGGAAGTTTTCTTTCATTATTTTTTCAAATAAGTTTTCAATTTCTTGCTCTTCCTCTTCTCTTTCCGGCACCCCTATGATTCAAATATTGGTATATCTGAAGTTGTCCCAGAGGTTCCTTAGCCTGTCCTTTTTTTTGTTGGGGGGGGATTCTTTTTTCTTCTTGCTATTCTGATTGAATGTTTTTTTCTTCCTTATGTTCCAAATCATTGATTTGATTCTTGGTTTCATCAACTCCACTGTCACTTCCCTATAAACTTTTCTTTCACTTAGTGTAACCTTCATTTCTTCCTGGGTCTTTTTTATGATGTTGAAGCATAAAATGAGTTCCTTGGGCATTGTAATAACCAGTACTTTGAACTCTGCATCTGATAGATTGCTTATCTCCATTTTGTTTAGTTCTCTTTCTGAAGTTTTGTTCTGTTCTTTCATTTGGATCATATTTCTTTGTCTCTTCATTTTAGTGTTTGTTTCAATGTATTCGGTAAAGCTGCTTTGACCTCCTGTCTTAGTAGTATAGCCTACTGCAGAAAAGCACACTGGTAAGTTGGATGGGGTGGAGCCTTAGGTAATTGCCAGGGTAGGGCAACCATATGAACCAGGCTGATGGAGCCTCAAATATGGTGTTACTATTATGTGGCTCTGTGTAGGGGAGGGTTCAGAAAGAGGACAATGGCCACTGCCTGGCCTCTGGAGTTTTATCTGGAAGAAAGACGTCCCCTGGAACTCACCCTGGTGCCAGAAAGTTCAGTTTCTTCCCATATGCCACTGCCAGCTCTTGCCCCAGTACTAAAGCCCAGAGGGAGGGAGTATAAGTCCTAAGTCCATTGTGGGCCCTGTAAGAAGAGATCCCTGAGAATCCAGCAGTTTCTTCTTCCACCCCAACACCCACTAGTTTTTACAGCCAGAAGTTATGGGGACTCATCTTCCTGGCACTGGAACCCTGGGCTGGGTGGTCTACTGTGGGGTTGGGATCATCATTCCTGAAGTATCCCTCCCAATTTTTATCCACCACATGTGGGGGTGGGACTGCTCATTCTGCATCTTCACCCCTCCTACACATCTGGGTGAATGTGACTTCTTTAATTCCTTGGTTGTCAGACTTCCAAACAGCTCAATTTTCTGATGATTCTTAGTGATATTTGTCTTGTAGTCTAGTTGTAATTTTTGCTGTGGTTGTGCAAAGAGGTGAACTATGTTTAACTACACCTCCATCTTGACTAGATGCCTCCTGATAATCTGAATGGAACCAGGTGGTGCTCATTAGGGCTTTTTATCAACATATGGCCTGTTCTCCTTCCAGGCCATAGACCCACTGTTGGGCGGCATTTTCCTGACTGCATGAAGTAGACAAGAAAGGTAGATTATTTTGATCAGTGAAATGTGACTGAAGAGATGTGTGTCCCTTCTCAGCAAAATTCGTTAAGAGACTGCATGTGATTTGCATTGATTCCTTCCCCTTGACATGATTACTTCCAGATAATAAAAAATCAATCACCCTAGGTTCTCATATAATGCTGAGGTGGAAGGGCTTTGGGTCAACCCACAATGGATATGCATGAATGAGAAATACATTTTGTTATTTTAAATCACTGGGATCTGGGGGTTGTTTGTTATGGCACATATTCTGATTGATACATATAGGTGCTATTATTATTCCAATATTCTATATATTATTCCAATTTCTATATATAAAGAAACCAAGAGCCCGAGAGGATAAAAAATAACTTAGTACAACAGAGAGGGGCAAGTATCACCAGGTAAATGTATTGTTATTTAATGACTGGTCCTTTGGCTTCAGGAGCCTAAGGAAATTCATTAGCTGATTCCTCAAAGATAATTTTTGCTTTCATTATTACAGAAGGAAACATTTCTAAAATGTAATACGTCATTCCAGGCTCCTCAAACAATATTAAACATGATTTAATTTTTCTTGATGAGTCAGAGTTGTTTTGCTTTGTTTCGATTTGACTATCAACTAGGACATGGTTTTGTGCAATACACTGAAAGCCTGTGAAAATCAAGGTGCTTTCTTAAGAAGCTCAAGATCAAGAATGGGCAGTGACTTTTTAAAGGCATAATTGTGCCACTATGCAAAGGTGATTAGTGCTGTCCCACAAGTAGGGGTCCAGGAAAGTCAGGAGGAGGGCAAGATGACACTGCTGAGAACCAATGCTGCCATTGGGAAAGTGGCTACTACGGCAACTTCCCCTTCCAGCTCTTCTTTGGGGGGTCGGCCTTAGAGATGAAAAAGCCTAGTGAACATGTTTATTGATACTGTGTGCAAACTAAGAACAAGCAAAGTTGGAATGAAGACTTTGAGTATACATATTTTGGGGGCTTTATGATATCTATTTAACTTCATTTTTCTGTTTATGTTTTCAGTGCATGTCTACTTTCTGGTTTTGCTGAATTCTTAATAGGTATGCAAAGTTCCAGTGAGTATAAAGTTGTATGTTGGATTAGCCTTTATGTAAAGAGCTGTTTAGATATGTGGTCATATGAATACAAGAAGAAAATTTTTTTCTAGATTTTACATTCCATATACATTCACATAAAAACCTTTTCCTCCAGTTCAGAGCTTACCAACAGATTTAAATTTCTTCACCTTAAAGACTCTTTCTATACATATCCATACATCACCAAGTCCACTAATTATGAGTAGACAAAACTGTTGATGATACTTTCAGACAAACTTTTAAAAAGTACCACCCACGTGTGCTCCAATTTTCATTATTTGGTTTCTTTGAACTCCAACTGTCATAGTAACTCAACACCAAAAGTAAGTATTTGAGTAATCCTCATACCAGTCTTTCATTCATTCATGCATTCAATTCATTTATTCACTTTTATCCACCTAAAACATAGTAACTGAGCATTTGCTATGTCCAAGACACCTTGCTGGGTGCCGGGGGTAAAATGATGAACAATTCAAACTTGATCTTCATGTCCTTGAATCTTTATATATCAGATGGCAGTTGGGTTTTTTGGTTGTTTGTGTGTTTTTACATAATGATACAACTTGAGACACCCTTAGGAATTGTCTTGTGCGTGTCAGGGAAGGAGGCATCCAATGACACTTAAGTAGAGAAAAGTAGATCTCATAAACAGAGAAAGGGTGGGCAGATTTTTGTAACTTAGTAAACTGTGAATGTGGGACTCAAGGAAGTCCCAATGTCCTTTCAAAACTTAAGGATCTGTCATGTTATGAAGACTTTTTCTTTTTCCTAACTTCTGACATGTAGTTCTCTTTAAATTATAAAGAGCTGATTTCTTCACCAAAGAATGGTTCACTTCATTAATAACAGAGAGCGTTGTTGGCAAGTCAAGCCCACAGCATTGAGGAGAACATATTGAACAATCCTCTCTCCAGGTTCCAGTGTTCCCTTTTAGTGTCTACAGGGTGCATAGCAAACTGCGGGTGGGAGAGGTGCTCTTCCTCTCTTCTGCTCATCTTCCTGCCTGGGCACGTTATCACGTACTTGGTGGGAGAAGAAAAACCTTTCCCCTTTGGGCCAAACCTCATGGTTCATCTGTCATGGTCCCTACCTCCCGGCTCTCGTCCCCACTTTCTCCTGCTTCCTTAGAGGCTAAATTTCCAAGTCCTTCCATGCTAATGAATTTGCTTCTGGATGAAATGATAGTGGACAAATGATCTATAGAACAATAAAAATCTTGTGTATGGCCTCAAGTAATTTATCTCTGATGAGTTAATATGCCACGAGTCTCTGACTCACCTTTTCCTTTGTATTTCATTTCCAGAGGTTGGTTTGGAAGTTCAGTATATTCCTGGCCCCAGAAAAACACCATGTACGAGCAAGAGAAAAATATCCTTCCAACCCTGTTTGTATTTGTGTATTATGTGTTTCTTCCATTAGATCATGAGCTCTAAGAAAACATTTTTGTTCACAAATTCCTAGCATAGGGCTTCATGCACAGCATATTCTCAAACAATATTTATTGAATACAGTGGAGTCTTTGCCAAGAGATGCTACACAAGTCAATTCTCTGTACTCATGAGGTTGGAAATTCAAGAACCACAGTTTTGGACACTGCAACTGTTATGTATATATAAGGAATTATTAAAGTATTTACAAACACCATTAATAAAAAATTTATCATCTTTTCTGAAATGAATTATGTGAAAATTAAACTAGTAACAATTTGATAACAATAATACTTTGAATTCCATTTTATTTCAGGTTTCAAAGTGTTTCATATACTGAATATTTTATAAACACTGTGGCTTTTTTTACTTTTTATATTTTAAATGTTATAATTACATTGATTTTTATTAAGACATTTATTTTAGAAGCAGTCGGAAGCAGACTCTTTCTTATTGTTTTCTTAATAGTGAATTAAGTTTAACAACTATTTCATACTAATTGCTATTGAAATTCTCCTTTAAGTACAAAATAAACAACATTGTAAGAGAACAGAATATGGTCCTCAAATCATAGTCATCAGCAAGCATTAGGTTCTAGTGTGATGATTAAAGGTTCTAATTGGAATAAGAAAGTCTGATATTCCAGCTGGATGATGTTCAAAAGGTTTCAGGTAGTAAAATGTTGGTATGTTCCAGCAGTAGAAAGAAGGCCAAGTGCTCAGGGCATAGTGAGGGGTGAACAGCACGAGGTGGGACTGGGGGGATGGACAGGGACTGCTCATGTGGCTGTACACAGGGTGGTGAAGTATGTGTAGGCAGGTCGATGACATAATCTGATATGCAGACATCACTTTGGCAGTTGTGAGGATAATGAATCACAAGATGATAGGAATGAAGGAAGAAGGAGCCTAGGTGAGAGATGATGGTGGGTTGGATAAGGGCTGGGACAGAAGGCGCTGAGGACAAAACAGACCAAAGATTGCACTGACCTATTCTACATAAGAGACAAAGAGGAGAACCACGGACATTTCCAGGTTTCTGGCTTACAGAATGGTTGTGCCATTCATTCATTGGGATAGGGAAGACTGAGAAGAAAATCTGTGTGAGGATGGTGGTGTTGGAAATCAAGAGCCCAGGTGTGAGCATGGTCAGTTTGAGCAGTCTGTGAGACATCAAAATGAAGGATGTCACAGAGGCATTGGCTACAGGAGCATGAAGCCCAAGGGATGCCTACTTGACACGTCCATTTTGATATTTCATAAGCATCTCAATAACAAGGGCAGTCCAAAGTACAGGACTTTGTAAGCAATTCCAGGGCCAAGATCTGGGCTGGAAATATAAATCCACAGTCATGAGTACAGATCCCCATGTGTATAATGGGAAGTGCCTTTGACCCTTTGTTTAATTTAAAAGATCACAGATCTTATGGAATGTAAATGAGGACATGCTGGTACCTGATTCTAAAGTTTTCATCACAGATTTCTTTAGACACAAAATCCTCTGCAGACAACTTACTCCTAAGTAATTAGAGCACATCTCTATTTTGGAGAAGACATGCTATAAATATGTGATTGAATGCACGATCAATTAAACATCAGACCTTGCCTTATTAAAATACGTATCTTCACATTAAAAATATATCTTAAAAATAAATTGGCATGAGGAGACTTAAGCAATCATTTTTCTTCAACTATATGTTCTATAATCTTGGTGGAAAAATATGACCATAGACCTTTCGAGTTTAGAAAATTACTTGGTAACTTCTATATCAACATTTTAAAATGGCATCAAGCTCCATTCTCCTTCATAAATAATTCATTCCTAAAGCCATCTGGTGGGACTGGGCAAGGTAGAAAGCCACACAAGAGAGAGAGAGCTATGGTGGTGGAGAACGGGATCAGAAATTGGCCAGCATGAGGAAGATGTTCGCTCAGAAGGGTGGCAGTCCTCAACCAGGGTGTCAAAATCTGGGCAGAGCAAAGAAGGCATCCCCACAGAGAGGGGCTGGGGATGCCCAGGCACAGTCTCAGAGCCCAAGCAGAGCAAGAGGTACTTCCATATGGGACTGTGGAAGGCACAGGGTGTCAGAGCCTGAGCAAAGTGAGACAGGACTCCTGTGGAAGGGACAAGGTGGCCTGACATGGGCATTGACATCTCAGCAGCGTGAGGAAGGAACGCTATTGCACAATGGCCCAGCACAGGAAATCAGGTCATTAACACTGCGGAGGGAGCCTCCGTGGGGTGGGATGAGGGCAGCCGTGATGAGAGGCTGTTTACGTGCTGAGCAAGTCTCCTGAGCAGCAGCAGCAGCACCCTGATGGCCATGAACACATCTGTCTTCCAGATCTTGGTTTCTAAATACCATTCCCCACTAGAAGGAATCAGGGCACTGGGAGAAAAGGCTAATTTTAGAGCTAGGGCAGGGAAAGTATAAGGTGATGTCAGAACAATGTGTGCCCCGGCCCCTCCAAAAAGCAAGGATATGCTCAAAGAATAATGGAGGTATTATCAAAGAACATAGAAGCCAGCTTGAATTATCTGCCACTGGACAAATAGGTGACAACTGGACAACAAAATAAGTGATAGTAACAGATTATGACCCATTAAACCATCAGACCATAATAATATAAACTAATAAATAAATTGAAAATTTAAGAAGAACAAGATACTTGCATAAATTCAGAGTACCCCCTCCCAAAGTATTCATTAATCAAAAATGGAAATCAGTGTGCAACTTGACAGTGGCAGACACCCCTAAACGAGGTGACTGAAGTGACCATCGTCACCATGAGACGACCGGACTTCAGGCACTAACTGACACAGTGAGATACAGCACGGTGGTGGGGTCCAGAATAAGCCATTGGGGCCTAAAAATTGTTTTCAGCCAAAGGTTTTTGAGTTCCTGAAATCCCTTATTTGCCTAAAAGCAGAACCTCCCAAAAGAACTCAGAAAAATTCATCATAAATACCATGCAGGGGAACAATTCCAATCTCCTCTTTAAGATACTGTCACAAAACTATCATATCTCCCATGTATTCTCTAAGGGCCCACTCATCTCTCCAAAAACACCATTTGTGTATCTGTAAGTGCCCTCTGCGCCACTTCGTTTCTAAGAAGTCATTTGTTCTCCCAGAAGTACTCCTCTCCCCTCCCATTTCCCATTAGGATGGTAATGTAAACCCCAAATCCTAGGTGGCTCTTTGAGTCCCATTTCTTTGGGAACTCCTGTGCATACATAACTAAATATTTTTCTTTCCTCTTGCTAATCTGTCTTTTGTCAGTATAATTGGCTGTCCTCCAAACACTAAAGCAAAGAAGGCAGAGGAGAGGTTATTCTCCTCCCCAAAAACCACTTCTGTGAAACTCCTGCTAAATCTGAAACAATGAGGAAGCACCAGATAAAACCACGTTGAGAGACATTGTACAATAACTGGCCTTTCAATCATGCAAGTCCAGAAAATACAAAGGAAGCATACCAGATTGAAGGAGACTGAAGACGACCACCGATGCCAACACCTGATTCTGAACTACATCCTTTTATAATAGAAAACACTAGTGAAGCAGCTTGAAAAACTCCAGTGGAGTCTGAGGATTAGATGGTAGTAATGTATCGATATTATTGTTATGCCCTGGCTGGTGTGTGTGGCTCAGTGGATTGAGCACAGGCCTCCGAACCAAACAACCACAGTTCAATTCCCAGTCAAGGCACATGCCTGGGTTGCAGGCCAGTTCCCAGCAGGGGACACACGAGAGGCAACCATACATTGATATTTCTCTCCCTCTCTCCTTCGCTTCCCCTCTAAAGATAAATAAATAAAATCTTTAAAAATATATATTAATGTTCTGAACTTGGTGCTTATGTTGTAGTTTATAGGGAATGTCTTTGGGTGTAAGAAACACGCACTCAAGTACTTGAAAGTGAGGATATCATGCCAACAAAGTTATTTTCAAATGGTTTAGGAAAACAAAGGTTTGTGTGCTGTACTTGAAAAATCACTATAAGCGTTAGTTTTAAAAATAAACAGTTAAAAAATGGCATTGATTTGCCTTAACGCCCCGCCCATTCATTCCAGCATAGTCAATTACTGGTTTCAAGCAATCTCCAGCGTCGACTGAGATGCCATATTGATTTTCCAAAACTCCCACCTGGCACGGGCAGCCTCCTCATTGTAGCCAAGAGCACACCCACTGCGGTTTCCCTGGCGCGACGACAACCCTGAAAGCTGCTTCTTAATTAAATAAGAAGGTCATGCCGCCCACATGCAATCTTAATCAGAATTAACATATAAGTTTTTTAACATTTCACTTGGGCTTTTGAAGTGATCGTTTTTGTCATGTTCACTGATTATCATTCAGCCTTGTTTAAACTGGACAAGAGCAACATCTCATTTGGACAGTTCCTAGTACTGTAAAATTACGGTAGCATAGGAGATCGCTCACCAAACAGACTTCCTCGCACTATTAAACAACTTCACGGAAATAAGCTAGTTTTCTTTACATGGTTCTTTTCTCCTATAAGCAACTGCTATGTGTTCACTTTTAAAAATTTTACTAGAAAATGCCCACGATCACAGTGATATCATTTGGAGTTAAAAAAAATTTTAATGTAAAAGTTAGTGGTAAAGGTAACTAACATTTTCTCACTCCCCAGATTTTGTGTTTTTGTCAGCCATTTAGTTGTGTCCTACAGAAGAGATTCTAAAAGGCAAGACAAAGCAAAGCAGTGCAGCCAAAACCATGAGGTGGGTCCTCACCTCTCCTTAAATCCTGGACCACACAGGGGACTCCCATTCACGGAGAATTCACAAAGGGGCCCAGGTCACAGGGATACCCAGAGGTCCGCCCAGCAGATTAGATAAGGCTCAACTTCACAGCTTACCTCAAACACATTCGTCTTAGTTCAAAAACATGATACTCCACCTAGCATTGTATTTTAAATAAATGTAGTGTACAATTTTGCTGTTAGCTGTATTATATAAACTGCAGTAAATATGATAGACCTTCTAAAAACTAAAAATTAACTTCCATACTTTTCTGATGTTTGGAGATGACAACCTACTTCAGGAACACGATTCACTGTTTTTACTTACACAGTGAATTTTTATTAAAAAGAGAGTGAGAAGAAGTGCCTTTCATACATAAGGCACAATATTCTGTGGAGAAAAACTGCCTTAAAAATCACATAGCACTTGGCTATAATTAATCTTGTCCTCCTGAATTGTAAGCCACAGGCTTTTAAGATGCAGAATTATCTTCCTTTTTTATCTAACCACCTGCTAGTCCTGAGATATCAAAATACTTTATAAGAATGACAGGGGAAAAATCGTATCTGTCTGAAGCATTTCCTGTCCATCAACTCTTTGAACTTGGGCCAATCCTGCCTCGATGTGAACTTAAGTAGAACTAAGCCAGGCTGGCAGTTCTACACTCCGCCTCCAGAAGCCTGTCAGGTCCCAGGTCGCTGAAATGATAAACTTGTGTGAAGAAGCTTGGTATGCCCAGAGGTCCAATCTGATCTGAATTAATTTATTTAAGATTCCCACTGACTTCACAAAACTGTTTATTTCATATAAAGGAAAGGATGCTAGGTCACAGAGTAAAGCATAAATAACCATTTAAATATATACTAAAATTTAAAAATAGACTTTAAGGCACCATGTGTCACTTCATGTTCTATGGGAAGCAGATGTCAAGACAGAATTAGAAATATAAAAGGTTACTGGGGGAAACACCTGTGATGGATAGAGGGGGTAGAGTGTAGAAACAGGCAGAGAAAGCCTATTTCAGCTCACTGTAACTCTTGGCACCAGTGAATGGAAAAGGAGAAAGAAGGATTGAGTAGGAGGAGCCTCAAGATGTTTGAGGCTCTGATGTAGTCTCTGCAGCCCAAACTCAACCCAAGACTGCCTGCTAGAAGCCTTCTGCTTGGGGCAGCACTGGCGCCTCCACGGACCCCTCCATGCTCAGTCTTTGCCTGGGAGCAGCCCACAGGCAGTGTGGTTCTGTGGGAATGCTGTGATGGATCAGAAGGTGTGGCACCTGCCAGCTGTTGGCCAATTACTGCATCAGGCCCCCTCATGAAGAGAGACAGGAGCGGCACACCTCATCATGGCTTTAATGCGGAAACAATAAGACTAGCTAAACAGTATGCACTGACCACACAAGTCTTTTCACGTCACTCTGCTACTCGAAGGCCTTTCAAACTCACCCCCCTGCCCACTATCCACAGAGTAACGCCCACACTCCTCGGCAAAGCAGGTATATGGACTGTGCTTTACTGGTCAGCCCCATTTCCTATTTCTCTTCCATAAATGCCTGTCTGATGCTCAAGCCACACACATTTACTCATGCTCCCCACGTGCCTTGTGCCCTGTCTGCCTCCCTGACTTTTCACAAGCTCCCTTCTTTGCTTTGTCTGATTCCCCCACTCAGTCTGAGCCGCAACACCTGCTAAATCCATTCACGGAAAGTAGGTAAGAAGTAGAACGTGGGAGAAGGTGAGGACAGAAGGAACTGCGGAACTATTCACAGAGCCTGGGAAGGTTCATCCTACATTTTCTTGGGCCCCAGGTGTGGTTGAAGAAAAATCCTCAAAAGGTGCGGGGAAAAGTTGGAATGCTCTCCTTTGTGTCCCTCTGGTAAATTTCTATTCCTTCTTCAAGAGCCCCACTGGGCCCTGAAGCCTGTGCTCTCTGCTCTACCTAACCAGAGCTCACACCCCTCCGCTTTGTGCCGTCACAGTACGGTGCGCAGTGGGGTACTTGTTGTTGTGTACTGGGAATACGGTTTCCACATCTGCCCCCTTACTCTCAGAACTTCCCAGCCACGTCTTACCCACCTCTGTATGCCCACACGCTGTAGGGGAGCACAGTGAGTATGCGAAACAGGTCTGATGAATGAACTGCGCTTGTCACAAATGTCAGGACACACGTGGTAGGTAAATAACATCATTAAAGTCACTATATAAAAATAAAAAGGAGAATAAAAAATTCCAAGAGCAGGTCTGAGATGTAGTCTCTTACACCTCCTTCAAAGAAAATGAATTCCAAAATCTGTGAGAGTTGAGCTCCCTTTTCACATGAGCCTTTTATATCTTTTCTGTTCCTTAAATGCCATTTACAGACTGATCTGCTGTATAAATGATGTGTGCAGCTTGTTTTTTTTTTCTTCTAGATTGGAGACAACTTGAGGCTGTATCTCCTATTCATCTCTGAGTTTCTTGCAGCACCAATGAGTGTTTCAGACATAGCAGACATTTATGATATTGTCCAAATGAAGCATCTTCATGTGCATAGGTATAAAACAACACGGTAATCGATGCTACATTATCTGGATAATCATTTTAATAGAGATAACTGAGGCAAAAAAAGGTTTTGGATTTGAATTACTTAGATCATTATTTCAATTCTCTTTGCTAAACTTTGCAAATGCAGACAAACTATATCTGCTGAACATCACCAATCCCACCACAGTAAAAGCTTTGCACAAATGAGAAAAACTTATTGATCCCGCTGCCAAGTAATTGTGACAGTTCACAAACTTGATGCCTGAGCCACATCCAAAGTGAATGGAATCCCTGAACAAAAGGAAACACTGTTAGATTTTTTTCCAGTTAATTTTGCTTCTATCACTGTTATTCAGAAGGAACTTAAAATGCATTTAAGCATTTTCAGATACAAGATTAAGTTTCTCCTCCAACCCCCTGAACCACAGAGACTTGATAATCGGCATCATGAGACTGTCAGAACACAATTATAATTCCAAGAGTTTTGACATTGTATAAGGAAGCCTTCACTGTATCCATATGAATGTAAGAGGAATGTTACATTAACATCAGGTACAGTGTGCTCAGAACCAAGAAAACCAGAGTATAAACCCTTTGAAGCTTATGTTTAACATTTAGCAGAAGAAAAAAAAACAGCCTGTTAAATGCTTTGTCAAGAAAACCAAAGGAGAAAGCTTTAAAAGTCACAGAGAGGTCGACCATCAACATGGCAAACAAAGCCTGGATGGGAGCCTCAGTACCATGAACTCCTCTAAGATTTTAGTCCTGAAGGAGAGGAGAAAGCATTAGTTAGAGACAGACATTTAAGGAGAGGGAACTCAGTTTCTAATTAAGACAGAAGACTTTTGCTTCTGGAAACAAGGCTGACAACGTGAAACAAAATAAGCTCTTTTCAGGGAATAACAATCGAGAAGTAAAGCTATTTCGTCTGTAATTTAGGACATTATGCGCCAGGTCAGGTACAAAGTCTACAAGAGCGCACCTGGAAAATGGGAATCAGAGAAGAGGAAACTATTGTAACACATGTTAACAGAGATGAATCTGACAAACGTAACTGGGATTGAAAAAGTCAGTTTCAGCCTTGACTGGTGTGTCTTGGTCGGGCATTGTCCCACAAAGGGAAAGGTCACTGGTTCAGTTCCCAGTCAGGGCACATGTCTAGGTTTGGTCCCCAGCCAAGGCACGAACGACAGGCAACCAAGTCAATGTTTCTTGCCCATCAGTGTTTCTCTCTCACATCATAAGTTTGTCTCCCTCTCTTTCCCTCTCCCTTCCCTTTCCTCTAAAAATAAATAAATAAAATCTTTTTTAAAGGAACTAGTTTCAAAAGACTATGTTATGATGTTAAATACATGTGACACTCAAGAAAAGATTTTTAAGGAATACAAACACGTCTGATCAAACTGTAAAGAACTACAGGATGAGGACAATATAATACTCAGGACAGTGTTTGGAGGAGGGAGGAGTGATCAGAGCACATAATACCTTCAGATATATTGTAAAGGGCCTAGGTTTAAGCGGGGTAGTGTTTGTTTTACCATTATTCTTTAAACCACCAAATAATTTATATTTTCCTTTTATCCATGTGGTATGTTGTAGGTAGTTTTCAAAATCAAATACAAAGATAGAAACCACTTGGCAATATGCTAATGAGGCCCAGGTGAAAGATCGAAACAAAAGCTATGGATGACAAGGATAACCGAGGGAGCCAGGTCCCGGAGGAGAAAGGATTGCGGGTTCCTGAGGTGGACGAACTAACCGTGGAGAAGAGAGTCATCTGTTCTGGAAGTCAGGGAATGACAGAAGGATGAAGATAAGCATGCATTCTCTTGAAGGAGACACACTGCTGATTTTGTGAGCTGGAACCAAACACGGGTCCGTCCCTTACACGGAGATGCAACAGTCCAGTGAGGTGTTACCCAGTGGGGGTCTGTCATCTGGATTAGGATTCTGTGGGCGAGGAGACCGGGAGGGTGGGGTGAGCAGCATGGGAGAGGATGAGAGGCGCACGGAGGGCTGCTGAGCCACACTGAAAGTTCGAGGGGCTGGAGACAGAACCGTGTGATGGCACTAATCCGCCGAGTGCCACCCTTTTCTCCAGCATCGCCAAGCAACCCACCTGTCAGAGGTGAGCGACTGCTCACATGGACGTAAATGCACTTAATTCCTCATTCTCAGTTAGAGCGACTCGTACCGTGACACAAAGTCATCTAGTGGAGAGTGGACTGTAAGAAGAAATCGAGCCACTAGGTGGGCAGGGCAAGGAGGTCTGACGGCAGAAGGCAGTGGCAGAGCTGATGGAGCTGCAGGGACCTGTGTGGGCACCCGGAACCGTGAGGGGTGCTCGGAGCTGACTGTGACCGGGAATGCCGACCTGCAGCCTACCGCTCTTCTGCAAGACGGTACCCGAGCGGTGTATTCTGAAGCAGGCCTGGATGGGCAAAGGGAGGCAGGACTAAGTGTTTTGGGGTCTTTTTAAAGGGAGTGGGACTCAACAGCAGAAATCTGCCATTATTCTAAATCTGAATAATGTTTAGATAAACAGCCCCTTTTCTTTTTCACCAAAAAGAAAAAAAAAAATGAAAGGAAAGGAAAGAAATTAAAACCAGCTGTGGCAGTAGAGGATGTACATGGTAAGAGAAATTCTTCAAAGTTTCTCATATAAGAATTCACTCAAAACTGATAGAATGATCTATGCTTTTTCACTTAAAAATACAGGTTATAAGGAGTATACATTTCTCATTCAAATTTCTGTAATTTTTAAATACATAATTTGCTTCTTCCAAATTACACTCTGACTATCCAATGTAAATGAGCAGGAAAACATTTTCTTGAAGTTAAAAGAGAGAGAACTATTTCTTGAGACCATTTATCAAAATAATAACAATAACAAAGAAGAATTCATCTTTGGAGTATCTAGAATTCACTTGGTATGAAGTGGTATATCATCTTTGGTCAGACACTCTGAACACCTGGAAAAGAAACCTGTGGTCTGGTGTTATCAAAACTTAATTATAAAAAATTCTCAGGAATGTTTCGTTACAGTCATCAACAGAGTTCAAATTAATTATCAGTGATCACTAATGTAGTCACGTGTGAGGAATCCGAGACAGAACTTCCCATCCATGTGTTTTTCCCAATATTTTTACCCTGTGAGGCTGCACCTACAGATAGAAGGAGGGCTAGCTGGGGCAGAAATAATATGAAATTAAACCACTGCAGATTTGGAAGATGGAGAGTGGTCAACAGGACCAAGATGCAAAAATTATAGGGAAAGCGATATAGGAGGATAGAGAAGAGATGAAGAATGGCTCTTGCGTATAAGTTGACAAGTGCAATGGGAAATATTTTTACAGTAAATTAAGAAGATATTATATAAATAACATTTGTAACAGGCAGGGTATTTAGCTTCATCTAACATATGTACCTTTTTAAAGATTTTGTTTATTTATTTTTAGAGAGGGGAAGGGAAGGAGAAAGAGAGGGAGAGAAATATCAATGTGCGGTTGCCTCTCATGCGCCCTCTACTGGGGACCTGGCCTGCAACTCAAGCATGTACCCTGACTGGGAATTGAACCAACGACCCTTTGGGTTTGCAGGCCAGAACTCAATGCACTGAGCCACACCAGCTAGGGCCTAACATACGTACTTTTAATAAACTTCCTATCAATTTTCTGTAAAATTAAGTAAATTGTAAATACAAGATTTATAAAAACTCCTTGAGTTCATTATGAGTTGTTTAAACTGCACACACGTGTGTATTTTTTGCATCTGCAGTGTTTTTCACAATTAGTTACATACACTTTGAAAAATCTTAGCTATGTTATATATGCTGAAGGATAAGAGCTAAAGAAAAAGGGAAAGTATCAAACATAAAAAAAAGATCGGAATACCAGATGGAATCAAATTCTAGAAGAGAAAAGAAATTATTGAATCTTGAGGTAGATAAATTAACTTTGTAGGCTCCTCCCTCCTAGCAACTGGTGGTGAGGAGAAAGGACGCAAGAGGGGAGAAGGATGAAGCTGAGCTGTTATCAGGTGGAACCAGATAAAACTGCTGATTCTGCAGGGAGAAAAAGGCCAAACATCAGCCATTTCACAGGGATCAATCTAATAAGCCAAAATATCACTCACCCACAAATTATTTTCTGGAACATAGCAGGCAATCAATACAGGTTTATTGAATAATAAACACAAAAATCGAGCTTCTTTAAAATTTAATAGATGCCCAAATAACTCTCATAGTATAATAAAAAGTTCCATTGTATATCCTAACCAGTTAATAAATCCCTAACAACACATAAGTAGAAAAGGTGATTGTGGGTTTTATACTTCTTTCATTTAGGGCTCCTGAGTTTCTTAAGCTTGTTACCATTTTTTAATCACCCTATTCCCATTTTCCGTGGGAATTTAAAAACAGGTATAAGATGATTCTCTTTTTGTTAAATACATTAAGTACATCAATGTGTATGTGTATATCTAATGTGTATACATTTTACAGGGTTTTTTGAGTCAGGAAGGCTATGCACAAGATATGGACAATTTCTCTGGAATGAGAGCTTACTGCCAACTTTTATTCAGTTCTTTACACTTTGATAAATTATGACTTGTTTTTTTAAAAGAGAGGCAAATATTATTTTTATAAAACCAACAACAATAACAATCACAAAAAAAACCAATTTGTTCATTTTCTTTTGAGAAATTTGATTCTTTACAACTTTTACATCACCAGTTTGGAATATTCTTAGTTTAAAATAATCCAAAGTAAGCCTGAGGAATTTCTCAAAATTCCAATAAAAATTAATTAAACAAAAATACATAAATAAATGTTGCAGAAGATTTTTTAAATGTTTTCATCTCCCACATCATCACCTGCTAGTGTCTGCAGAGCACCTACTGTGTGCAAGACGATGCTGGCCCTTGTGCACAAACGTCAGAAACATGAGCCAAAAACGTCTGAGAGGAGAAATTTTAAAAAACTTTGGTAGATATTTTTAAGCCAAATAATTAAACTATACTGATTTTGCACACAAGCTCATATGTAAAGTAGATCTGATAATCTTCTTTGAATATGATTGCAACACCAAATATCCCTTCTCGTCATCTTCTCATTTACTCCAGGAAAACGGGATGTTGGAGGGTGAAGTTGTAGTCTCTAACGGTACCATCACAAGCCTGATATCCCTGCCTGTTTTAGAACTGCTGTCAATAAACGATTCTTATCTGCAGTGACCACACTCATGGCCTCCAGAGTTTACCTGCTAGTATGGGCAGCATTTGCTGTAAATTCAACCAGACTTTGATGCAGCCTGAATTAACTTCTTGGATATGTAACACAATACAGTCAAGGAAGTGTACGGTGTGCCTGTTTTATCGTCATTACCAACAAAACTTCCATATGACCTGTGAGTTTAAAAGCAATTCCTTTGACAAAACAGAAACAGGCTCACAAACACAGAGAACAAAGTGATGGTTGCCAGATGGAGGGAGTTAAGGAGCTGGATGAAAAAGGAGACAGGACTAAGAAGTACAAATTGGCAGTTACTAAATAGTCATGGAGACGCAAAGAACAGCATAGGAAATATAGTCAATAATACTATAGTAACCATGTACAGTGCCAGGTGGGGACCACACTTACTGGGAGGAATCACTTCATAAGTTACGTAAATGTCCAATCACTCTGCTGCAAAACCTGAAAACTAATATCATACTGAATGTCAGCTGGCATTGAAAAAGTAAAAACTAAAAACAACTGTTATGAACAGAAACTTCAATTACTATTAACCTTTTGTTTTCTAAAAAAATCATTCCCTAATACCAAGTTTACTAAGAACTTTTTTAAAATGTAGGGAGCACTTAAGATTCTCAACTAGAACCTGAAATGTTTTCTGAGCAACTTTCACTCAAATTAGGTGTTTATATGAGCATCCCCTCTGAAGAGATAATTCGTGAGATGTTCTTCCTGAGTATGCCTTTGCAAATCTGCTATTAATGTTTCAGATAGTATAACAGAAAAGACCGTCCAGGGCACGCGATTAGAACTGCTTTCCCACAGCCTCCAAAGTCACAGATTGACTTTGACATGTTTCAGCGGGCTGGCATTTCAACCAAGGGCTCCAACCACTTGAAAGGGGGAAAGCTACAGAAGTGACTCCTTTTCCAGGCAATTCAATCTAGCTGCAAGAATCTGAGCCAATGCATCCAGTATGGCTGTGAAGCTACAGGAATTTTTTTTGAATGGGAGGGGGAGAGGTTCTTTTTTTCCATCCTATGTGCAGAAAGATCTATGAAGATATTTGACACACCTTAAGGAATTTATTGAAAGCCCACTACTTTCAAAACATTGCAATATAGCGAGAATAACACAGGGCAAAGAGAGACCAGAATTCTGGCACAGGGTCTAGCACTGGCCAGCTAGGTGGCCTTGGGCAAGTCCCTTAATTGTTTCTGGCCTCAATTTCTTCAGCTGGGAGATAAAGGCAACAGATGACACAAACTTTCAGATCCCAACCCACTTACAAATTCGAGATTCCGTGACTCACTGTTCACTAAAGGGTCTGGAGATTTTTGCAAGAAGGGAAGTAAATCACACCCACTCCCCTCTACTTAGCCAGCACTGTGACTACTATTCTAAAGAGAAAGCTTCTAATACCTCAGACCTACTAGAAACTCCAGGTTGTAGATTCAACCTTCATTCTAATGCTTTGTACATACCACTGACATCTTAACAAATGCATAAAGGATGCCAAAAAATAAATTAGGCAGGGCAGCATCAGCCAGACATCAGGAGAAGAGGATAAACTGTGCCAAAAAAACGTCCTCCCACATGTAAATAAACTGGTAATTGGGAATCAGAGGAATCCTCCACCCCCCAGAGCAGACCGTGCAGAGGCGGGCGCCCCTGCCGATCCCCAGACCTGTGCCAGAAGCAGAAGCAGCACACGGGGAGAGAAGAAAGCTCTCCTACCCCTGCTGCTCTGCGTATTCACAGGGAGTCATTCCAGTTCCTGCAGGAACCTGCTGGCAGAAGTAAGTACTATTCCTTCCTGTAGGGAATTTCAATATGACAGCTGTCAAATAGCAGAACTGTACCTGGCCTTGATCAAAAGTCTTGCTTGGGTACGAGTTCAGCACTTTTCTTTAAGCAGTCTCAGGCTTGCAAACTCCAGCCTGGGGTGCATGGAAGGGTATTGGCTCCTTGGATACAGAGCAGTCAAGAGCCAAATCCTCTGAGGCTGGTGTAAGATGTCTGAGAAAAGGCAAATACTGACTTCAAATCCTAACAACCGATTCATAAATGCAGTTTACTGAAACACTAACAACAACCGGGGATGTGATTCATTGCTATTTCACCTCAACAACAATGCAGTGTACACATAATGGGGGTGAAAATTCATTTAGGACTCTAATTTCAGAGCAATGTGTGCTAACCAATTTGTAAAGGCAAGAAAGGAAGTGCTTTCTCAGAAGAAAGGAGATGCCAAAAGCTAAAGAGCAGCGGGAGATTTTTCAAATGTAATTTATGAAAGCACATATTCAGGCAATGTAAAAATATGTTCCCTGGACCAAGGAGACCAATACAAGTCAGTTCCTTTGCAAAACTCGTAGGTTAAAATGGTTAGCAATATTGCTAGCTGATGTTTGAGTCACCCCTTAGTGCTGAGTAAGTGGACAGTGTGTTTCCCTGCTTTACATGAAATGCCTCAAAATAATCTTCCTGAAAAAAGGACTCTTAAGACTATTGCCTTTAGCAGAAAACCAGTCTAATAACGCTCAGGTAGAAATGACCAAACACGAGCACCTTTTATGGTTCAGGCCATGTGATCCCAAGACAATCTGGTCTGCTAAACGTGACCTCTGATCAAGCCCTGGAGGTGCAGCTGTTATGGCCACTGGAGGCCTGAAACTGATGTGAAACATGCCACTGCAGACTTGCTTTTGATGTCTGACCTGATCACTCCTGGCCCTCGGGCGACGATGTGGCTCCACTTGCTGAAAAATCACTTCGTCTCTAATGCCATGATACTAGGTTTATACCTTTTTAAATAGCCCTCTATTGTGAGAATCGATTTATTTTTCCTCTGGTCTTTCTCCCTTATGAAGTCAAGTCCCTTAAAGTCAGGGACAATTTAAAAGGAGGCAGCAAGCCTTAACACCCAGAACTGCTTGGTATTCTGTCAACTTACTCCAATTCAATTTTGTTCCTACAATTTTGTCAGTCTATCCTGCTTCACTCAATCTTCTGAAATCCTAGCTTTATTTAACAGGGAATAGTTACTAAACACACATAGTATGTGCTAAGAAATGAGCTCCTCAGTAAAGAACCCAAAGTGAATTCAATGTAAAAAATTTCACAATTTAGTGAGGGACACAATCAAGAAACAAAAGTTACACGTGTTAGGTGCTGGAAGATACATATACACCGAGCGTCAGCGTAGAGTGGGGCAATGACTTCAGTGAAGGGTGGCCAAGCCCTGCTTCTAACATTTAGAGATGATGGAGCCTTTTCTTAAAGATGAACAGATAGATGTTTACCCAACAAAGAGAAGAGAAGAAAAACAAGGAAGAGGAAACAGCCGGTACAGAGGCATGAAAGCAAGGGACTAGATGACTGAAGCATGTAGGGAAACATCGACCGTGAGACTGAAAGGTAAGCAGCTGACAGGGCGCAGAGGGCCGTCTACCTGGTGCTTGAGAGGCTGATCATCATTATCAAGGTGACAGGAGCTGCTAAGAAACATCTCCGCCCAGACAGCAAGACAACGCACAGATAGACTGAAGGTGAAACTGGAAGCAAGAGAGGCTGGTTAAAAGGCTACTGCACTAATCTAGGCCAGGCCTACATGGAGGCCATGGCAATCGAAACGGAAAGATAGGCCACGTGGAGCTGAAGGGGGGTGGGGCTAACAAAACGTAAGGTTCTGTCATGTGGCAACAGGTAACTGGTGAGAGATGGAGTAAGAGATGGCTGTCCGGTATTCAGCTGAAGCCAGTTTTGGGCAATTAACAACATCTACCATTTGTTAAGCAGGACATTTTTTTCTAAGTAATTTACATGCGTCATATAAGTAATTTACAGGGTTTACATCATATAAGTAATGTGAGGATTAAATTCGCATTTGATCCTCACAACCACCCTGGGAGACCAGTGTCCATCCGACAGATGAAGAGGCAGTAAGGAAATAATCTGCACGGTAACACTGAGTCACTTTGTGGCAACAGAAGACTGACTCCAGGGCCCCGCACCAGCCTCTGCGCTAAGAATCCCGAAGGAAGTTTACAAGGAGCAAAGGAAGGGCAAGGATGAGTGCAGCTCTATGCACACAGGGCCTGTGTGTCTAGGATTACAAACTATGCAAGAGGAGGTCTCTTATGGGGCTAGAAAGCATGATTCTGGAATTAGTAGGAGGGTTCTATGCCAGACACACATATTTGGGGATCTTCAGGGCACAGGTGGTGGTTGGAACCTGGGTGCAGAACACATTACAGGGTTTGACAGAGGAAGACAGAGAGGTGTCTTTCATACCTGCCTGGTCCTTGAAGCCTAAAGTCTCAGGTAGTGAAGCCCAGATTACCCTCTACTTGGAGTGAACACACTGCTTATTTCTGTCAATGGTCAGGACATGGTGGGAGAGAAAAGTCTGAGAATGTGGTGACATTAATGATCTCAGAAAAGAGACTTGAGGTTATGGCAAGTCCTCACCCTCTCGGTCCAGAAGAAAACAAAAATCCACTCTATATAATGAACCAACACAATCCCTAGAACTGATTAGTTAAGTATCTGTTCCTTTTCATCTTTCTGTATTTACTGCACTCCTACCACGTGTGGGAGCTCTGGCTCAAAGGCACAGGGCCACCCTCCAGGGGCCGGCTGGCTGGCGCAGAGGGGGCACAGGCAAACTGATTGGTACATGGCGAAGTGCAAATGCTGGAACACCGCTGCGAACAGCGGTTCCTAATGGACAAGAGGTTATGTCTGTTGACACTTTTCCTTGTTACAACTTGAGTCCAAGTGTTACTGACATCTAGTAACACATCTAGAGGCCACAGATGTGGCTAGACATCCTTCACTGCAGGAGACAGCCTCCCACGATGAAGAATTATATGGCCCAGACTGTCAACAGTGAGCAGGGTGAGAAGTCCTCCTACAATGAAGGAGAACCGACAAAGACCGGGGCAGAGGAATCAAACACTCAAGGCTGCCTTGGAAGGTCAGAGCAACCTCACAAATCTCAGCACTGACTCCAGGAGGACTCTGCCAGGCCATGAGCCGACAGCTGACCTTAGTGGACATCTGCTCCTTGCTGGGAAGTCCCAATCCATCCTCAGATTTATTAAGCACCTACTATATGCAATGCATTTTAGTTGATATAACTCACATAAACTGTGATAATTATGCTTTAAGTAAGGATATTCAAATGCTTTCTTTTTCCAGTCTTGGTAATTTTAGTGTTTATAATCAACTGATACATGTAATTTTTAAATAACATAATTATTTTAAAAATCAAATAGATACTTACAAATATAAAAAATAATAGCCATCACTTCTGGTATCCAGATTGAGAAAGCATGATTATCTAATTATGTCACTCACTAAAAGAGTCAACCACCTTATCAGAAATAGAAAAAAATAGGGATGTATAAATTTAGATTATGAAATGTTATACATGTGTGAAAACATACATAAGCAAGAATGCACATAGGACATCAGCCGAAACAGAACTTAACTAAGCAACAAGTTGTCACACCAGGGGAATAGGTCCCATTTTCTCTGAGGACATATATAATACCGCTCTTGAGCATTCATTTAGGAAGTTATCAACTTAGGAAGTATCTATAAATAGGTAGTTTCTTAATATTATAGTTTAAGCAAATTTCTTTTTAAACTTATTTTTCCTTTAAGAGGGAGATTTAATTCTTACATTTGAAAATCATTAATACAAGCCTTCTCATTTCCAGAATATTCCTTTCATATTTTCTAGCTTCTTAATCAAGCCTCATCATTCACCTAAAACTTCACTTCCTTCACTACCCCCGTGCTATGTGGATTACTGAAGTGGGTATAATAATCTCCAAAGGACCTCCGCTAGTGTACAGCATGATAAAGCTAATGAATTGTAAAATTCTGATCTCCTTGTTCCTGAGTGCTACTTGCCATTCTCACTTCTGCTCTTATACTACTCATCAGGAAAACTTCCACCTACGAAAAGAAAGTCATTCTGAGAAGCAGAAACTCACTGTGTAGTTCCAACTCTCTAAAACATTAGAAAAGCTACCCTCAGATTTTACATGTCCTTCCCTTCCTTCACAAAAAACAAACAAGACTTCAAAAGCTTCCAAAAAGAAAAAAAAAAGCAGACATTGGGCAGGGCTCGAAACCATTGTAGACAGAAAGTTTAAACCTATCTATTCTCCAGTGCATTCTCCAGAGAGCTTCCTGTATGACTGTTCCAGATGTGGAAACTGTGCCATGATTTTGGTCCAGAATTCCCTCCACAGATTTAAGTCCCCTTGGCTCAAACAACTGTAAACAAACTTGAGAAATCAGGTGGTCAGGTCCATAAAATCCAGGGTTGCCTAACCTTTACAAAACCCTATTCAAACAAAAGCATGTGTTCTGCTACAAAGGAATTTATGGGAATTTTTACAAAGGTCTTTAATGCTGTTAATATTATTTTTCATTATGAACACAAGAGGTCTGGGGGACATTGCAGACGGGTGATCCCTCATTCTTTCTCTTCAAGCACGTCTTGCACTACCACGTTCACACGAGACATTCGGTCCCAGAGCAATAGAGCCAGACCCTGAAAAGTCAGTTCCTCTTAGAATTGGTAATTAAAGAAAAAGCCCTCTTCCACCCACTCACTTTAGAGCAAGCTGTGTGCCTGCCTCCGCCACAATGGAAAGGTTTGGAAACAGGTTCTCTGTGAGGGAGGGTTGGGGAGGCCTGCAGGGACCTGGCCTTCCAAGCTGCTGATGAAGAAACAAAACTACTGCCTTTTAACACAGTTTTGAAACAACAGTATTGTAATGCAAAGCAAATTTGCTCTGTTAGAAAATGTTCCACGGTCCTATCTGTTGAGATTATATTTTGACTAGTTTTTTTTTCCTTTTCCTGTGTGGGTGCGTGTGAAAAAGTAGTTCAGTGTTAATCACCTAGAGTAGCATTAAAACACAGATGGTCCCCTTAATGTTGGAAAGGGGACAGGGATTGGGCAGTGCTGCATCCACTGGGGGCGGGGAGGCTGACATGACATCTCAGGTGAGGAGCTCAGAAGTCCTCTCTGAACTTCTCAGATTCTCGCTACTGGTCTGAAAAGACCATCGATTCCCACGAGCCAGTCTTGATGGCTGACAATGGCATGGTTTCCTCCAGGAACTCTTAAAAGCAGACAGTAAAAGGTACACTGTTAGGCAGCCCTCACTAGCTCTGCCGGGCAGAATCTCAGTCCAGAGCAGCTTCCGGCCCTGCCCCACGCACACGCAGCTGCCACCGTTTCAGCGGAGACTTCCAAACGCGCAACTGCTGCCCCACGAAGGTCGCCCACCCTTCCCCTGAGTTCAGAGAACAGGACCCGTCCCTGTTCCGGCCCGTCTCACTTCGTTAGACGTCATCTACCTTTCGGAGATGGGGCTGGGATTACCTCAGAGAACGGAAACCAGAAAGCTCCTTTAATACTTTAGATATTTTTAGCAACAACTGCATGTCAGTTGTTGTATAAACCCGGACACATACACACAAATGAAATACAGAACATAGGAAAATTCCAGATAGCTCAAGTTTAAGAGCCCTCCCCTCACAAATATGTAAACAATTTCCCCCAAAATATCAATATGATTTCAGAAAAGGGGGAGTTTCATTTGCTTTTCAAAACATGGCCAAAGGGCAAAAAAAGGTCACCTGTAAAAACTCCTCTGAAAATTCTTCCTGTGGTTTATTTATAATATGTGAGATTACACAGCATTATGATTTGTTGATGCTCAGACTCTTAGAGAAGGTTTTGAAAATGGAAAAGGGTATGAAAGATGGCTGGTTAAAGGTTATAAACCTCCTTTTACTCCAAGCAGAACATGATGTCATTATAAAATTACAGAACTGCAAAGAAATTAATTTTTTCCTTAGACAATGGCTTCTCAATAAGGACATTTCCTCTGGGTGTTTGGATGAACAACCTTGTTAAACAGCCTCCTCCACAAAATGATTTATGAACTGACTTTTGCAGTGAATGTTTTACCAGAGCAGCGACTTATCTTTATCGTGCATTAAAAGAATTTATTGGAGGAACTTTGTATTGGCAAAAACAGACAACTGCCTTATGTAATAGGGTTAGCAACAACAACAAAAATGACCTGACAAATCCCAGACAATAAACTCTTTAGAATTTAAAGGAACTCTGGTAGATCACTGGAAGAACAGATTATGAAAATGACCATAAAAAGCCACCTTCCAGGTGACAATCAGGCCTCCAGAGGCCTGATGTCCTTCCTCCTGGTCACTCACTCACCTGCAGGTATGGGATCCCAGGCGGGAGCCTTTCAGTGGCTCCACGACATAAGAAATGTACAGTGTTATCATGTAATCTCCGTAACTGGTAATGCTCCAGAAGTATCATGCATGCATAGAGCATAATGTTAACCAAGCGAATTCCCTTTCTAGATAAACACTTTTTTCTGACTACTTCCTTCCACACTTACATCCAAAAGATTGTATTAAAAATGACTGAATGGTCTCTTGTGTTTCTCTCTACCACTGTGCTAGAGATAAATCCTTTTGCAAAGAGGTAAATAAATAGATGTACTCCAAGTGTAAACTTTTGTAATACTTGAAGAAAAAGAAAAATAATCCCAAACTGTCTGACACCATGAAACTTCTAAAAAGAAGGAAAAAACTGTCGGAAAAGTCTGCAGGAGAGTTATCTGCCCTCTGACAACTTTAACTGCAATGGGATTTGATCATCACTTCAAATCGATAGAAAAGGCTAAAATATCCAATGATACATTTGAAAAACATGCTTTCCTTTCCTAAATCAAGGAAACTGCAAAGGACGGTTCTAAATGTCACAAGAATTAACATTCCCTTTTTTATTCATTAAAAACTGTAATTTAAAAACATAGGTAACAGAACATCATGCATCCTTTAGAAAGGCATCTTACAAAAACTTCAGTACCAGGACAAATGTTTATAATAAACTAAAAAATACATTCATAAAGGGGAAAGTTATTTTATATGAAATAAGGATAAAACCGACTTATAATGTCGAGAAAGTACTTAAAAAACTGATTTTTTCACATTATTTAAGTAAATTATTCTTTGGGTTCATTGGCCTTCAAAGTTTTAATAATTGTCAGAATTAATCAGAAACAAATTAAAAAAGAAAAAAACTGTACTCATTCTGAAGACAATATTCACCACTTTTTGATATTCCTCTTTATTTCTCTACCTACCAAATGTGATTTATTAAAACACTAAATTTTTTTTTAAAAACAGAGACAGTGGGCTTTGAGCATGACAGCGCAGAATTCACTGATCAGCGTTTTCAGAGAGACCTGGAAAGCAGTATCTAGAAATAGGGCTGAGTTATGAGTTATGGGAATCAGGGTATTTGCTGCCGCCAGGCATTCAAGCATTCAACGTTAACTTTTATTAGAATGGCTTCATGGATGTTACAACACATCAAAATGAATAAGGCCAAAAAAAGAACTGGGTTATCTACTGCCATTTAGTCCTCCCCATCTGGCTGTGTCTTGGAGAGCCAGCATGCCCGACCTGGCTGCCTCATTCTGGTCAGGGCGGCGCTTCCTCTGAACTAGTTAAGATCCTTGCTTGATAAGACCGAGGTTGCAGCCACGGTGACTCTACTGTACCCAGTGCTACAGGTGCTAATGAAACCCTTCGGAGCTGCTGCCCTGATTCAATTTAATCCAACAATTCAATAACCAGTGGCAGGAGTCGTGAACACAGCAGAGCCCACACCTAACCGTAAGGAGCTCACACAATTCATCAGGTGAGAGAGTTTGCGTCTGGTCTGGAGTCACGAAGGGGCCAGAGCAGGTGCCTTGGATAGCCTGGCCACTGAAGAATGACTCAACAGAAGAAATGTAGTAAGAGCAACTTGGCAGACTCATCAGGAGACAGGTTCCTGCTTAGTGCAGCTGCCTTGCCCCTTCCCCAAGAAGACGGAGAGAAAATTTCCCTGGGCGGGGGGAGAAGGGTTACTTCCTGGAGAGCTGCAGCCTTTCTCCAGACCCCCACCCACGGGTGTCCCGAAGGCGACTGCTCAAGGCTGCACCATAGAGCCGGAGTGGGCTCCGTCCTTGCAACACTGCCATCGGTGCCACTGCTAACGGAAAACGCCAACAGAAAACCCTCCTTCCAACCTCCATTCAACTCTTTGCTGTTCCAAGGGAGATGTTAGGTCCACTTTTACTACTTACATTGCTGGTATCCGATTGCGACAGAAGCTACACTAACCACTCTCAGTGCATCAGGCTTAACTGCTGGCACGAGCAAAGCACCTCGAAAGTGCTGGGACCTCCCGGACAACTCTCCCAGGAGAGGCAGCAGAAAACTGGACAGAAGAGGTGCAATGGAAGTGGATCTAGAAAAATGAAGAGTGTTTCCCCTAGCAAGAATTTCAGCGTAGATAACGGGCAGAGATAACAGCTGTTTCACACAGAGCAGGGGTGCGAAGGGCACCCTGGTTGGGGCGAATGAGAGAAGGGAACGGGAGAGAACTGAACACACCAGACAGTGTCCGGTTCGTGCCACGCACTGTGCCGATCCTTCACTGACATGACCTTTCGTAAGGACCCTTCTAAGGCGGTCAGGTCACCCTGCCTGCCTGTCAGGACGAGTCAGGACGAGTGAGCCCAGCAGGGTTAAGTAATGTGACCGGGCTCGCGTAGCTCTTAGGTGGTAAAGCTCAAATTCCCCAGTGATTTTCAAACTATCCCCGGTAATGGGACTCTTTGTCAAACAAAATCTCACTTAAATCATAAATAGCCCAGAGAATCAAAAGTTGACTCTATATGTTTTAAAATATCTTTGAGGAAGAGCCACTTCAGCTAGACGGCCAGATGGCAGTGGGCTCTGGTGAGCATGGTGCTGGCTCCCAAAGGGCTGGGCGTCCAGGGGAGTTTCTGCTTCACACTTTTCGATCGTAACTTAAGAAAGTCCTATGGCCATAGTAAGCACTATTAAGTACTCTGATAACTTCTTTTGATGAATAAAGTTATCTCTGAATCTTAATGATTAAATATAATAAGAAACTATAGGAAAGTAAGAGGCTAAACCATAAGATTAGAGAGAAAATGAAAAGTGAATGCAGCTAATCGCCTCCAGTTTGACAGTGCTTCACACGAGAATGACTGTCTGTTTCTGCTCATCTGTTCCATGTACTACTACTAGCAGCCCTCCAGCGCGTCTCTCTCTGCAGGGAAACAGAAACAAAGATGTGATTCTCCCTCCGGGGCCACCATCACGTACCACCCTCAATAACAGGTGTTTTTCTCTGCGATTTTAATGAGCTGAAATGCATGTTATGATCAGAGCCAGGGTAATCCTCTGAGTCTTCTGATAGCTGTTCAAGCACTCCCCTTTTAAATTACATACTTTCCTTGTAGTGTCCAGGAAAAGCAAACAGCCTAAATCTCTATTTGTGGTTTTTAAAAACATCTGTCACAAAGATGATATGTAATCTAGTAATGCTCTAAAAGAAATGTATAAGACAAGCCCTGGGGATGTTATGTAGAGTTCTGTGACATAGTTAACGATACTGTATTGTACATTTGGAAGTTGGTAAGACAGTAGATCTTAACAGTCCCCATTACAAAAAAAATTAACCATTCTGGTGATGGATGTTAATTGGATTTATTGGGGTAATCACTTTGCAATATACACATAATATATCAAATCACCATGTTGTACATCTGAAACCAATATAGTGTTATATATCAATTATGTCTCTTTTTTAAAGTATGTTCAAATGCTTTAAAATATACAAAGACCTACTAAATTGGAAGGCAGCAATAGAATTGGTAGTAAAAACAGATTAGTAATCAGCAGGATACAACCGACCTTCAGATGTGCCATTCTATTATTATTTTTTGTGAAGGTATGACTGGTGTACGTAGTCTGTCCTTACGCAGTATCAACAACTATGACATGAAATTTAAAAAAAATTTCAGCTAGTTTCTAATCTCATTGCACCCAGAAGTTGGAAGGCTATGTACGACATCAGAGTTTCACTGGTGGATGGAATTGGAGGAAGAAATGGAACCCAATCTTCAGAAAGGACTCATCGAGGAGCATGTGCGAAACTCCACTGGTAACATCATGTACACCTTCCACAAAGGACGCCCCACCCCTGGCTCCTCTCCCATTCCCAGGGCTGCTGTGTCTCCACATGCTTCTGTGACCACCACAAATGTGGGAGTCCCCAAAGTGCGCGCCTAAGTCACCCTCTCCGCTCAGTCTCTGTTCTCTCCCCAGCTTTACTACCAACTCCATGCTCATGACTCTCAAACTTATGTCTCCATTCCGGATTTCTCACCTGAGCTCCAGACCAAAATGTCGAAATGTCTACTTGCTCTTTGCCTTGGGATGTCTCACAGGCATCTCTGATGGAACATGTCCAAACCTGAACTACGAACAGAACTTGAGTACAGTCTCCCACCATCCACGTACTTGCTCATGCTAAAATCCTGGCGTGCCCTGTACCACCATTTCCCATGTGCTCCTAGTTACCAGTGTCTGCTGATGCTGCTTCACAAACCTCTTCATTGTCTCTCCTCTCCATCTTCAGGGCTGCCACCCAAGCCAAAGCCCTGTTTTCTCTTCCCCCATGCATTCTTGCCTCCTCCAACTCCTTCACCACGAAACTGCTGGAGTTCTGTGTGAATGTAGGTCAGTTCATGGCCATGGCCTTCCTGGGTTTTCCAAAGCCTGCACTTCAGATCAAGTATCAGACCCTCCCCATTTTGCTCACAGCACTACAGGGCGGACAGTTGCCCAGCTTATAACTTTTCCTTCCATCCTCTCTCCCCTGCTCACTAGGATCCAATAACAGGGCTTTCTTTCTGCTCCTCACAAAAACCAAACTCTTTCTTTCCCTCCTCAACCTGCCTGCACGGATTTTTCTCTCTGGCATGCATCTGCTCCAGAGAAGCTCCTCTGGTTTCTAATCTCATCTTACATTTCCTGGGGAAGCATTCACTAACCCTATGTATGACTCAACCCTCTCTCTCAGCAACCTGGAGGCCTTTGTGGCACTAAATACACCCATTACTCATGATGTAATTGTTTGCCCCTACTATCAGAGTACAAGCTGCCTCTCCAACCCATTCACAGCATTTTCCCCAGATTCACACACACCCAGTGCCTACATCATAGTAAGTGCTCCACGAGTATCTTCTGACCAAAAGAATGCTGGTGTTTAAGAAGGTTTTCTGGACATGTACCAAGTCGTTGACCCTCGCAGCCCTGGTTCTTATCAGCAGCTAATTTCAGCCCAAATTTCCCAGGTTTTCTTTTCCTTAACGGATGTGTGTCGCCACCATTATTCAAGGGCCCAGATCATGCGGTGAAAAGCCTGATTTTAATCCTGTACCTGCATTTAGTATTTGGTAAGTGGGCTTTAGAAAAAGCAAACTGCCTCTTGGGCTTCCTATTTCTCACTGTTGGATGAAAAAGCCTCCTTTCAGCTGTCACGCTCTGAATCTGTGAATGCACACTGTTTCCAAATCACAGCAAAACTTTGTTCACACCCAAAGTAAAACAACTCCCATTGGCTTTGGAAATCTCTGGGCTCTGCTTGCTTCAAGCTCTATTATCAATGTCACTTTTATTTGACTACACGGCTTCTGAGAACCCTGAATTAGAGTTCAGGCCCATCAAGCAGGTGATGAATGCAGACACACAGGCCTCCACTCACTGCCTGTTTCCTTCTGAAACTAGTAATGACCTTGAGGATGCAGCCCAGCAAAGCTCTCACTGTCAGTTAAGATCCCAGCAGGTTCTGTTCCTCAGAATAAAGTCTAAAGTTCCCTATGAGCCCTCTGCTTTATTTGAATCACCTTGGCCCTCTGCTATTCAAGCATTCCAAGCCAACTCCTACTTCACCTGCTGACTCCTCTAGGCCTGTGCACTTCTTATTCTTGCTGCCTGATACTCTCCTCCCCAGGCATTCTAACGATTCCTACCCTCCCTTCATTCGCGTCTCTGTTCCATGTCAAACCTTATCGGAGGGGCTTCTGTGACTATGCCCCACTAGTTCCCATCCCATTTGCTCTCTGTCCCTGAGCCCTGCTTCATTTTTCTTATTACTGTTTGTCACAAAAAATTAATATGTGTATTGCCTGTCTCCTCCAACTGGAATATAGAGAAACTTTGGATAGAAACAAAGTTTATCCATAAGGAGAGAAACTTTGTTTCCTATCACACACATATATCCAGTGCCTAAAATACTACTCAGTATTTTAGTAGGTACTCAGAAAATATTTGTTGAATGAATAAAGGAATGAATGAATGAGCGATGCTCTACAAGAAATGAAAAAGGGAGTAGGACTGAGAATCTTCCCATCTAATGCTGCAGGAGGAAACGCAGGCCAGGGCGAAGGCTGGGAGAAGGAGCTTAGGTCCCTGGACTGCAGAGCAGGAGGGCCACGAGACAGCCCTCCAACCCCCATTCCTTCCGGGAGGCTGAAGGAGGGAGGGCTGGGCTATGGTGTGGCAGGTGGGGTTGGGTCCCCCAAGACCTACCAAATGAACAAGGAGCCTCTGGTAGTTGGGGCAGGGGAGCAGGGAAACCCCAGCAGAAATGAGAGCAAGGACACAGGTGGCCTTGTTACCTGGAGATGGATGGCATGTGCTGTCTTTTTCATCTTTGTCTTCCTTTTGTAATGTCTCTCAGAAATCACTTAACCAAATTCTGAATATAAAGCTCTTGTGAATTAGTCCACAATTTCACTCGCTACCATCCCCTTTCCCTAAACTCAGAGTCAGGGAGGCTTATGGATTATCTTATTCTAAAACTCTCAGCCTTGCTCTAACTCTGCAGATGTTGGCAGAAAATTCCTGAATAGAGGTTAGTTCAAAGGTTGGGAGACTCACAAAATAAATAAGGAATTTCCACATATGCCAAGTAAAGTGTGATAAAACTAATCGATAATAATGAAACCTTTATCTGACAGGTGGATTTTCCAGAGCATTCTCCCTACGTTGAGGGGGTAGGGGAAAACATAAAAATAATTATAGCTGTGTATTTTAATTTTCAATATTTCAATTTTTTAACATTTTGAATATAATCCTAAAATATTATTAATATCAGAATACAGTTAACATTTTATCTAAATTTTTTTTCAAAAAATTATTTGGTCTTTTCATAAAAATACTGTGTTTAAATGTGATTTCATATGCTACAGTGACTTTTTTCCTGAGATTGTAGAAGACTCAATATAATTAGTTCAACAAACATTTACTGAATGTATAGAATACACAATTCAAAAATATATGTTCCTCCTGGCTGGTGTGGCTCAGTGGGTTGAGTGCCGGCCTGCGAATCAAGGGGTCACCGGTTCAATTCCCAGTCAAGGCATATGCCTGGGTTGCAGGCCAGGTCCTTGGTGGGGGGCATGTGAGAGGCAACCACATACTGATGTTTCTCTCCCTCACCTACTCCCTCCATTCCCCGCTCTAAAAATAAATAAATAAAATCTTTTTAAAAAAGTAACAGTATATGTTTCACATAACAAAAAACTTTGCAGTGGACTAAGGTGTTTACATTCTACCAAGAGGACAGTATTTATAATACTATTTCATATTTTTATTTATATTCAAAAACCCTTTGAAGGTGGATGCACTGTTTACAGAACGACTCCAGTCACAGGTGACACACAGCACATTTTGCACATAACCTCACAGGGAGTTACGAACGTGAATATTGCTTTTGCTCGCACCCCCAATACCATCGCCACAGTGAAGAATGTACTACTTTCCATCCCTAACCTCGACTCCTTTTCTAATAAGTGACCTCGCCCGTCATGCTCCAAAAAAAAAGCCTGCTAATGGCTTCCCACTGCAACTGAGAATTAAGTCTAACCCCTTCCCACCCAAATAGGCAAGGCTGGCTCCTTATTATTTTAAAGGCCTCAGTGCAAATGCCCCGAACACAGACAGCCCCTCCCCAGCCACCTGACTGGAGGAGCCCAGGCGGCCTGCCACATGGGATTCTTTCACTCTCCTAGTAGCCCCTCCCGCCACCCAAACTCGCTCGCTCCCTTACCGCCCACCCTCCCCAACTAGAATGTACCGGCACCACCACCTCTGTCTGGTTCCCCACCCCGCATCGAGCTGCAGGCACTGAACATGGATTAAATCAATTATTAATTAGTGAACTTCCCACGGGGCTTGTGTTTTCTATTTCGTGCATGTTACAAGAACTTTTACATGTCTTATCAGACAGCAAATAATAGATGGCTAGGTCACGCCTTTCTACATGGTTTTCTATATTATCATTATGTGAGATGTGCCTCACATCTTACAGTCAGTGTCATTTAATAGCAACTATTGAGAGACTCTCACTAAATAATGATGTGGCGAACAAATGAATTGAAAACCATTTTGTTCAAAATTACTGACTGAGGTCCATAAAAGAAAATGGAGTTATAATGGCATAATATTCTCCTTCAACTTTTGTTCCTTTTTTTTCTTCAACTTTTCAAAGAACCAAAATCACTTCCATTTTAGTTGTGAATTACTTCTGTAGGAAAATAGCAGCTGTGGAAAAATTAAAACTGGCACTCAAAATCCACCTCGCATTGAGTGCTACGGCAAGTTTACTAGTTCCCTTTAGTCGTGAGCAATGTTTTTACACCACAACAAAACTCTTCTGCAGTTTAAACGACATTCAAGTTCCTCCAGCTTGTGGAAGGAGTCAAAGTCATCGCTGTGAAAACTAGATGCTATGATGTGGTGGCTCTTCTTTGGAAAAGGGAGGGCAATCCGCACGTTCAAAGTTCAAGGTCTTCAGCGTGTGGCAAGGGAATCAGTGACTGACGGATGAGAGGTCCCTCAGGGGGGTCGGGGGAGGGAAGGTGGGAGATCCCAACAGTTTTCACACTGCACATCAGAGCACACCTCACCTCACGTTCTGCCTACTGGCACAGCCTGGTCCTGGGCGACCCTCTGGGAACACATGCGGGAAAAACACAGACACGGGTCTGCCCTTACTGGGGTCACAGCCCGTGGGACAGCATAGGGACCACACGCACAGCAATTACAGCTTTCCATGACTGCAAGGACCTGGCCTCCCAGCTGCAGACGTGGGGCCAGCAGAGAGCTGGCTCCACAAAGCGGGGCTCTTGTCCTCCATTAGTTTTTTATTTAATATTTATTTCAAATGTGAAAGCCCAGCACAGGTCCCTCGCAGGTTCTCGGCACTACAGTCCCTCAGTGCCCACCCAGGATATGCGTGTTATTGGCTCTAAGACTCATTCTGATCTTCTCTCTGTTATGGGCCCCATCTGCACAGTCAAGAACACTTGTAAATAAATTTTTTAATTGAGTGGTTCATCACAATCTTTTACCAGTATACATTCTAAAAGACAATTTTTGGCAACAAAGGAACAAATTCCATTGAGAGCCGAAACTGTTACTTGTTTTGAAGCGATAGCTTTAAAGAAAAATCCTCACCCTAGGACATGTTTATTGATTTTTTTAAAGATTTAGTTTTTTTATTTTTAGAGAGAAGGGGAGGGAGCAGAAAGAGATGAAGAGAACCATCGATGTGTAGTCGCCTCTCACGGAACCCCCACCATGGACGTGGCCCACAACCCAGGCATGTGCCCTGACTGGGCATTGAACCCTTTGGTTCACAGGCCAGCACTCGATCCACTGAGCCACATCAGCCAGGGCATGTTCACTGATTTTCAGAGAGCCTGATCGTGAATCGAACTTGTAACCTTTTTGGTGTGCAGGACAACGCTCCAACCAACCTAGCTACCCAGCCACGATGTGGTAGCTTTTTTTTTATTTTAAAAATAAATAAACCCCTGGCGCATAGTGAGGGGGTATTTCTGTGTACTGTTAATCACGAGGTCCCCTATTCTTCAACCCAGTTTTGCAGTGAGCCATCAAGCATCTTAACACATCCATTACCTTTGACCCAGGAATTACCCTTCCATGGCTCTTGCTCATTACAGAAGTAATCTGAAATCTGTACAGAGTTCATCAAAGTGCCATTTATAATAACAGATATTTGGAAACAGCCTCAAGGCCCAATTTTAAAGGAATGACTAATACCTTATGGTGTGCCCATACAATCAAATATTATTCAGACATTAATAAAGCTTGCCTGGAAGTTGGAAAATATTTAGGACATGAGTTAAGCAAACAGAGTAGGTTATAATATGTTATTGACTATGGAAAAGTTCATTAAAAATAAGAGGGAAGAAAAATGCCAAAATGCTATGGTTGCCTTTGGGTCATGGGATTATAGGCAAATATTCTCCTTGATTTTTTTATACTTAATACATTTTCCAAAGTTTTTATTGGGAGCATGTATTGCTTTCATGACTAGAAATAATAAAATCACTTCAGAAATACTAACTCTACAATATTACAAATACTTGCACAGGTATGCTCACTGAGTGAAAATTGGTGCCTCTCCTGTGCCAAAATTAGTACTGAGATTTTTTTTTTTTTGGATTCACCCTGAATTTCAGCCCAAAGGTGCTGATTCTCAAAAAGGAACAGCAGCTGCCAACCTATCAGCACCTCTGTGATTAGCTCATTATTTGCAAAAGAGCCTGCTCCTGCTCAGCGTTACTTTTATTCCAAGAGACCCTCGCATTCTCTACCTATTCTATTCTCTCTGCCGGCTTCATTTCAATGTATTGTGATCCGCTGGTTTATATCTGGCTCTTCCATTAAATTATGAGATTCCTGAGATCGCTGTCATCCTCACATCCCCAGAATCTAACACAGTACGAGGTAAACGGTGGCCATTTAAAAAATGCTGTTAAACAAGTTATTAGAGTAGAGGGGTAAACAACCATGCATGAGACTTTCAAAACAACACAATGGAATAATACGACTTTTAGAGTTGGGAGAATCTTTAGAGAGTAATCAAGATTATAGTACTATCTAGTGTTATCTAAAAAATCACTTCAACAGAATCCTATTGTAATGGAAATCTTGGTTGGTGCATGGAATATAATATACTCTAGAGCATCGTTTCCAGTTTATGAAAGAGCAGGGTAGCTCCTGACACCTGGGAGCTGGCCTGGCACCCACAGATATGCCCTGATGTCCTCCTGTTAGATAGAAATGGTACCACAGAACAGCCACACTGGACAAGGACACTTCGTGACCATCACGGATCAGGACAGAACCAAGACCACCATGTACTCATATCTGAACACAAACAAAAACACGAACACTGTCCAACCGCCAAATGACCAATATCTCCCTAAGCTGGCTACTGAGAGCCTGATGCTTCTTTGCCGATTATGGTGTTAGCTTCTCTGGCCTTGCCTCCTTCTAGGTAAAATTTAGTAAGAAACAAAATCATGGGATTATCCCTGTTCCAATCCAGAGCAAAGCCCTGCTTCTTTAATCTTTCTCCCAAAGCACCTAACACAGCCCAAATCCTATAATAACTAATTTCTAACACCCTCTTACTGAGACGCCCCACTTTTCTCTATAGTGTATATTCTCACTCACCACAATGAGTAGCAAACCCCATTTTACTACATTTAATTTCCTGGTGGTATCTGGCTGGAGAGCACTGATAAGTTCTTTTTTTTATTGTTTTTTCCAATTTATTTTTATTGCATTTTATTTTATTGCATTTTTATTGCATTACCATTTACTTCCCTCAACCTCCCCCACCTCACCCAAATCAGCACACTGTGGCCAAGTCCTTAGTCCTACCTGGAATGCTCTCCTTTCGTCCTCTGTCCATGCATATTCAACAGAACTCACCTCCTCCTCCCGGGAACCTTCCAGGGTTCAGATGGCTCCATTTCTTTCAGTCTCCATAACACTTACATTCAGCTGCTACTATTATGTTTGTATTTCATAATGCTAGCTAGTACTATAATCTTGATTAGTCTCTATAGGATCCTTCCAACTCTAAAAATCACATTATTTCATTGTGTTGTTTTAAAAGGTTCACGCATGGTTGCTTACCTCCCCAAATAGGCTATGAGTTCTAACAAATGTCTCAAATACAGTTTTTCACATATCTTCTCATTCCCCTTCCTGTTATCACATATAAACACAGTCCACTACTTCTAGTGAAGACCTACCTCCAGTCATACATCTAAGCAGATACAAATTGGACCTTGCACTTGTTGGGAAACGATATGATGATGTTCCATTAGTAAACAGTTTCATTTAGACCTTCCTAACACATTCAGTATGTGTTAGTGCTTCTCTTTCTTCTGCTCCCTCCCTCTCTTTCTCCCTCTCTATTTCTTATTTACCATGTGTACCTGTACATATAAAGGTAAGTCCAGGCCATGGCAGCTGGCAGAGGTCCCTGCTCTTCAACTGAAATCAGCAACTAAAATTCAGTCATCCAAACATCTGACTTGCTGACGTATGGATCCTACATAATGACAGAGATCATGTATTGAGGGGAGAAAAAACGTACCAGATTATTAGCTTTTCTGCCAATGCCAGATACAACCCTGCCAGACCATTGTCTACAGATCACCTGCTCTCGTCTCGTATCATATCCAGATGTCCACAAGTTAGTTCACGGTCTCCCTGTACAAACATATGCCCCTGTTGCCTTCCCCACTTCTATGACCCAATTTGAACCTGACCTTGCCCTGAGAGGACCAGGATGACTCCCTGAAGACCTAGGAAGAGGTCTAGATTCAGAAGGAGCTGGGCACCCATGACCGCTCCGTCATCTTCTGGTCTAGCTCCAGAAGCCAGAGCAAGTAACTTAACCTCTCTAAGCCCCCACCATTTCCCGGGTTTAAAAAAAACACCCTAGTATTTCCCCTCCAGGACTCTCATATGAAGATTTAGTGAGATTATGTATCTAAGGTACATGGAAGATACTCTACAATTGCTAGCTATTTTTTCCTTAAGAGTGACTGACTGCTAATAGAACCCAGTCTCCCTAGGAGGAGTCAGTTGCCCATTCCATGTTCTGAGTGACTTGATACTACGATGAATATTTGACATCAGAGCAGATGGTAGAGTTCTTGTTCTCAGATCAACAATTAAGCCCTAGTTGTTCTACTGCACTGCCCACCTGTTCCTGAAACCACTCCCATCCACTTTCCTTGCTACCTCCCAAACCCCACACCAAGAATCTATTTTTACCTGGCATTCCTGTCCAATTTGCCTCTGAGCATGGCTGCTCTGCACCTTCACCCTCATAACCTCTATTCCACCCTCTCTGTCTGAACTGAACTTCTGGCACTCTGGTTGCCTATTAGAAGGCACAGCATTGCACCTGTCCCTCAACCTGGCCTGCTACCCTGTATTCTGACCTTTGGCATGAGAGGTAATGTCGCACAGGGTCTTAAAGCACAGCTTTTTGTTTCGGACCTCCAGGATTGGAATCTCAGCTCCACCACTTAATGACCACATAACACTGAGAAAGTTGTTTACCCCCTGACTTTCAGTCTTCTCACCTCAGAGGACTATTATGAGGTTTAATATAATGAAAGTAACACAGGATCTAGTCTGTTATGTAGGTCTTCAATAAGAGTCAATGCTACACATATAAAGGTTTTGTCCTTAGGACTCCTGGTGACCACAGACATCCTTTCTACACAATCTGGTTGCCATGAACCTACCATAATACACAGCCATTTCACCTACTGGCCCAGACCATCTACTTGATCTAGTCCCTATTGATCCAGTTCATCACAAAAATGCTCATTAATGCTCCTTCATCCTGACATACAACCTCACCAGGCTTTCATAATATTGTCCGCATATACCAGTGTTCTAATTTGGGACCTATTCCCCTGGTTTCCTAAGTGATAACCCTGATCTGAGTCTGCTGCTTCCCCTCTGCCCATTTCCCACAAACCCAATGAATTTATAAAAACAATAATTCTGTGTTCATCACTTCACTTCCCTGCTCAAACTTTCATTGATCCATAATGCTTAAAGTAGGAGTCTCCAATCTCATGATCTCTAGGTGACCAGGGCTTCCGGAAATGAAATTCCTAGGCTGGAGATAAGGCACAAAGTGTTTGCTAAAAGTACCCAGATATAGATAAATGGTGGGCTCCTCATTCAATACTATCCTGTGAACTACAGTCCTTTTGGCAACGTCAAGACATGAGGGGCATTACTTCATCACCAGGCTTTGCCTTGGCTGAGAGGAGGGTCCCATTTCTGGAATTTGCATGGCATTTGAGTTGTCTCCCAGTGCAAACTTGGTATCACAGTACAGGTAACCGTCCCAAATAAGGAGTGGGCAGCTCTCTTTAACAGCCACAGACCATTGTTTCTGATTGACCGCATCATTAGCGTGGGAGAACCACACCTCCATGCGACTGGACAGAACTGTCTGTCATGGTGCCCCTAACAGCCTCCTCCACTCCACCCCACCACTAACATCACATACACACAGTTCTTGGCACATAGTCCAGTCCAAGGTTATCATGGTACCCCTCTCTGATGGGCAAAGAGACTGACATCAAAGCAGGGCCAATCCAAGTCCTTCCAGGAGATTTCTATGAATGGGAACTAGCAGTAACGGGACCTCTTCTTTCTTATGGATCTGACGCCCAGAGATGCAGGCTTGGAACCATTGGCAATCATCTTTCCTGGCACATGGAAAAGGGCCTCAGAATGAAACTCACCCAGAAGAGGAGCTGAGAACCAAGCAGAGAGAGAAAGAACACTGACAAAATTGTGTGTCTCTGGCATTCAGTGATGACTGAAGCAAAGTCCACCTTTGGACTTTCCAGTCATGTGAGCCAATAAATCTTCTTCTTTGCTTAACCTAATTAACCCTCGCCTGTATAACCAGATGAATTCCGACCAACTCCCTCCCACGGGAGCACAGAGTGGGGTGGTAGGGGAGGGGCGTGTCCCCCTTCATACACTTAATGCTCGGAGCAGACGAAGAGGGCACTGCAGGAAGGGATGTACAGTTCCACACCTTTTCACCTTGCTGTGCAATTTCTGTGATGTCTGTGTAATTTCACCTCCGGCAACAAAGTTTTCAAAGCACAACCTGCTACTGGAACACACCCCATTAATTCACAGCACAATGGCCCAAGAATCCACACCTTTATGTGAGAATTTCCTTTTACCAGTTGCACTGAAAACTCTTGGAAGAATCTTATCAGTGACTTTGTAATAATCAAATCCCCAGAATTCCTGCTGGGGAAGGAGAGGGAGGGGAGCTGAGAGGAAGCACAGACAGGAGTCATCAGACTGAACTTCCACAACAATCAGAACTCAAGACGTTTCAAGTCTCTATTTCATAACTGGAGACCCTTTCCTTACAGAATGCAACCTAAATTTTTACTCAAAAGTTTGAACCTCCACTAAAATCTGATGCCAACCTTATCGCTCTCTCCCATTTCCACAAGCTTTCCAAAGTATGTTCTATTTAGCTTCTCTTACCTCTACAAATCCTGCAGACAGGCAACGGAGCTTGCTCCTCCAAGCTACTTTGCAGCATCAGTCCTGGTTTCATCACCTTTCCGCTCTAATTGCTTCTTGGGTTGTGGTGAAAATCATTTGCCATTACTTGTGAAAATTCACTGAAAACCATCAAGTACTAAGTGAAGGCTGGTATTTACTTGACTGTGTATTGTGAACACAGACAATCAATGCCCGTCAGATACCCCAGGTCAGATCTCCTTACCTCCTATTATCATCACAATACCCATTCCCTGGGTCGTCCCCTAACCCAAACTCCACTAGGCACCAACACCTCTCCATTCCATTCAGATTTCTCCCTCCTTTAGTGCATCTAGGACTGTCAGGCAGTATTTTTTAAAAAGAGGATGGAAAGATCACAGTCCCAAAGCTTTGATCTATCAATGAAGGCAAAGTCTCAGAAAGGCCAAGGAATGTATTCAGGGTCACATAATCAGTGGCTTGGTCACACGACAACTTGGTTTTTCCAATTCCCCCTCCAATGCCTTTGGCAACCCCTAATGCTCAAGGACCACCCCAGGTCTTTAGTGACCCTGGGCACATTTTCCCTTCCCCTTTCCAGCAGCCTGTAAGCTCCCATAGGAGCAGCTACATTGCCTTGCAGCAGGGAATATGACCCTACAAGTGTTCATCTGTGCTTTCTCAGTGCTTGGGTACATGTCACACCTTTACAGACAAGACAGACCTCAAGTCCTGAAATGGACACACTTGATAAAACTGCAATTCATATATTCTTCAATAAAATAAAAGGGCCATCTCACTGCAGGTTTGTTTTGTCTCTATGCAAGTTCCTATTCCAATTGTGTCTCCCTTGATGAAGAATTCCCATGCTGTCTCCTATTTAAGGAGAGTAAAATTAAATGAAATTTATTTTTAAACTACCTCCTCTTTTAAACCCTACATTCTATTAGAAAAGCAGTACGCATTGCCACGAGGGCATATTTATCTTCTACTTATTTAGTTTAAGAACTATAAAAAGTGACATCTGCTTTTATCTTTCTTCTTCCCTGCTTCCCTAAGCTAAAGATGAATTTCTTTTCCTTTAAGAGGAGAGTCACTGTAAGAATGAGAACACTTAACAAACAATTCAGATTCACTCCCCCTATACATCAGTAGTGGCTTTTCTCTGCCCAATGAGCTGTTGTCAAAATTTGGAAAGTACACCAGTCCAGCTGCCACAATCTAACTCTTCATGCATGCAAAATCTTCAGTAAAAGTGTCTCCGAGTTAAAATAACAAGTACAGCCGCCCTTCTTCACAATGATCTTCCCTTCAGAACCCATGCTGATGACGGGCATCTTTGGGATACTACGTGCATCTACCTGGACCTGACGCAGAAGCAACAGGTAAAACCCTCTTGTGCCAACTGCCTGGGAATCGCACACAGAGCCGCCCCACGCGACAACGCTCTCTCAATGAGCTTCCCCAGCCTGGGATACAAAGCTATATATAACCAGGATTACACATTACAGCTAAACCATCTCACAGTTATGGGCTCTCTATTTAGGACTTCCTTAGAGAAAGTCATTCCTAACACCTCAGAAGATATTTCTAAGAGTACAAAAAAAACCCCATAACATTAAATTGCTAAAGCTTTTAACTATATTTCCACATAGTGGAAATATTTTGTTTAAAAAGACACTTTCTCTTCAAGTAAGCTGTTCGAAAAGCATGAAAGTACAAGCCTGTGCTTCTGTATGGGTAAACAGTAGCAGAAAAATAGAGTAAGATTCAAGAAGTTTCAAAATTTAGCCTACTTTTCACAAAATGGCTATATATTCTAGTATCAATAGCCAAATAATAAACTGAAGGGCATTTTATGTCATTAGTATTACTGCAACGCAAAGCATGACAAACCATCAAAGTCAACAGCTTTTACTGTAAGACCTTGGTTTGACTGCAAAACCAAAATAGTTTAATATTCATAATGGAAAAGTAAGAACAGCTGTTGAGTCTTGAAATGTTTTCAATATATACAATTGTCCACACTACCTCTGAAGGTCTTCGGAAGAAAAAACAAGGTAAGTAAGAGACACTAGTTCAGGATACTTACTTCTTACAGACACCAGACTATGGTGTACCAGGGTTGACTACGATCAGTAAATTACGTAGATGTGAAGCATACGACTTTCTGACATTACCAACACCTGGCACTGAACAATGAATTGTTTTTGTCACAAATACATGCACACACAATTTTCAATGTAAACCTAAGGGCAGAAAAGACACAGTAGAGAGCTTACAATCACACAGTATGAAATGCTGGCTTGGACAAATTATTATAGCAAAAGAATGATTAATGAAGGAATCTTGCAAACCCTCAGCCCTTTCTCTTAAGGACAGACTGTACAGGAAGACGAGTAATGCTCAATTTGGCAAATAATTGCCTCGCCTCTTCATTTTGCCTATGTAGATACTACTACAGACAGATAATGCTTCAGGAGCCCCTGAACACACTTTGCTCCTGCCAAGGACTACTATAAATTAACGCCGTGAACATCTTTACAGAGAACGCTGACTCCGGAACGGAAACAAAGGAAGGTGTAGCTTGGAGAAACCCAGCCTGGCGCGCCAGGGCTCCGGGACCTCGGAGACTGCTCCGCACCGCTGGTCTTGCGCTCCAGGGACCAGGCAGTCCAGAACTGAGGACGGTGGACTTAGTTTATTTCCCAAACTTCAGGAGACAGTGTTTACCCTAACTCTGGAAGCTGAAGCAAGGGGGGGGGGGTGAAGATACGCCTCGTTTCGGCTGCAGTGGTTGCCCACCCATCTCCCCACCCCGATACCACCCTTTCCTTCCCCCTCACCTGTCCTGAGCACGGGGACTTGGAGGTACAGTCTTCTCCGGGCTCTCACCCTAAGAGCTGTTGGGACGTCTGGCGCCTCCGGAGACGAGCAGAGGAGGATGCGTTGGGGTCGGGGGCGTCAGCAGAAATCTCGGCAACCACCAGCAGCCGTCTTCCTCCCCATCCCGGCGGGGCTCCGGCAGCGGATGCCGTGCGGCCACCGGGGGCGGATGAGTCAGGTGAGGGGGCGGGTGGCGAGGGGTGCAGGACCGTAGAGGGGGGACGGGGACGTCCCTACTCCCGCACCCTCAGATCGGCGTCAGCCTCTGAGGGGAGGGCGCGCAGCTGCCTGTGACCCCCACTAGTCGGGGGCCCACTGGCCGCCGCCATGGGGCGCAAGGAATCCCCGCCCTATGGTCAGCAGGCGGGGCGCGCTGGGCCGGGGTCAGGGAATCGCCGCCTCCAAGAAAGACAAAAGAGACTGTGGGATTGGGAAGCGAAAAGTTTTACGCTTGGTTCCAGATGGATCCCAAAGAAACCTCCCGCCCTAAATACCTAAGAGGCGGGTGGGGGGCTGGGTGCGGGTTCGAGGCTGGCTCCCAGGAGCGTAGCCGCAGGACAGCTGCCCGGAGCCAATCTCGCCGCCTCCCAGGACCCGTGGGAACTCCCCCGGCCCTACCGCCTCCACTCTCCTGTCCCGCCTCCTAACGATCGGTGCAGACGTGATCTGTTCTTCCCCACTCCCACCCCCAGATCCGCGCCCAGCCCAAAGTTGCACTTCTAGAGCCAGGATCACCCAGACCAGACCTATATTTGGGAATAAAATACTCGCTTGCAAGAGGTCTTCTCGGGGCTGGATGGCCGGAGGATGGAAAGGGACACACCCACCGCAGGGCGCGCCCTTTCTGGGGTGGAACCCCGGGTCCCAGAGCCGGAGATCCGGACCCGCCAGTCCCCAGGGCAGTGGCGGAGTCCCGGCGGAATCCGGTTTTCTTGTACAAGGCGCCTCGCCTCCACGCCCCTCCGAGTCTTTCTTATCAGACGCCGCCGGGCGGGCCGGGGTCCCCCTGGCGGGCCGCGCGGGCGCTGCGCGAGCGGAGCCAAACATGCTCTGAGCGGCGCTGCAAACGCCCGCACTGTCCACGCCACTCTGGAGCGCCCCACGGATAAACCGCGGGCCTGGCCCGGAAAGGGGCTCTGGGAAAGCGGCAGGGACGAGGAGGATGAAGTGGATCGTTGCGAGCTACGAAGAACAGTGCGGAGGTTCAACTCCAAACATCAAAGCCAACGAGAAATACTATTCCTCCTTCCCCCCAAACATTCAGTGAGTGAGGCTGTGCCTTATTCACAGGGTAAACCAGTATGACAGTTACTCAAAGTGGGCAGAGGCAGAAGTGATGATTGCAAGTCAATTCAGCAAATAAAGTTTCATGTAAAACTGGAGTACCGGCTATTCCAACCACACAGCCCAGAGCACGTCAGAGCACCAGGGCTCCCAGCTCCCCGCGCTTGGGAGTGGGGTGTGCCCGTGTGTCTCCTGAATGTATTTGAGGTGATGGACTAGAACAGCGGTTTTCAACCGATGTGACATAAGAATTTTTTGAAACATGTGATACCTGACTCTTTAGTCAGGCACGCTGACTTCTTTTCCCTTAGATTGTCAAATTAAAAAAAAAAAAAAAAAAGACAACAGCCAACACAACAGCCATCATGTATAAATGAATCAAAATTATACCTTTTTTGTCTCAGAATTTTAATAATTAGTTTGTGTGTATCATGAGGTGAAGAAGGTTGAAAATCGCTAGACTAGAAGGCAAGTGTATCATTCTGGTGCGGTGCATTGTGTATTTCGATGTGTGGTCTGCTGAACTCCTTTTTCAAGATGAGTTTGTTTCTGGAGGTAGAAAATGTAAGAGGGAGGGAGGAAGTGAGGCAGAAAGAAGAGAATTCCATGCAAAACCTACCACTTTAAAAACATCTTGGAAATCAGGTAAGGGACTGTGGAAATGGATTGCTTGTGGTACAATCTTTCTATCTTGACTACCAATATTTGGAGATTTGGCACTTTTAGTAAAAATTTCACAAAGTGTTTTGGGGTTTTTTTTTTAAACTAACTAAAAGGGTTGGGAGGGATGTGGAAAATGAGTCATGGCTGTAAAGCATCTGTAGTGTTATTTTTACCCCACCTGCATGTAGTACATTTCAGCCCACAGCCGCCTGCTCACTCTGTTAGGTTTTCTTACACATTTATCCTGGCACCCATCGAAGGTGTGTGATTCTGCTGGGCCTTGCTTCTAGTTGCAGCCTCTACATTTTATGAAAAATACCTTGAAGCCACCTTTTCTACAAAGCTCCTGGCAGTGGGTACCTCCAGGTTATGGTCATTAGCGTCCCAGGGAATGAGGAACAGGCTCAGAGTGTCCTTAGAAGTCATTAAGCAAGACATCTTATCTAGGACAAGCAGTGAAATTTTAAAATGCTCATCTAACCATCTTCGACATTGACTAACTGAGCTTTCCTCAAAGAGAGACAGAGTTAGCACATGCCAGTGGCCCACAGATACTGATGATTCCTCATTTCCAAACCTAGTTAAATTTCAATGACCCAGCCCTAAAAGAAGTAGCAGAAAGATGAACTACGTACATAAAACCAGCAAAAGGGAATTATTTACATTTATTTTCAAAATAATGACTATCAGTCTCAGAAAAGACGGGGATAACATATCTTCTAAATAGAGGATTATCTACAATTCAGTAGACCTAGCAACTCCTGAGATATTAGTTATAAATTCTTCCCTGGCATTGAATACTCAAGACAAACTTAGGGAAATTACTTAATCTCGGCTAATGGCTAGTATCTCTTCATCTGAGAAAATCCCAGTGAATATACCATGCCAGTAATAAATTTTGAACTTAGCTCCATACCCACTTTTAAGGTAATGGATGGGACCTCTTACCATCAAGCTGCACTATACTTCACACATAATACTTTTTGCATATCCTTCTGAGATGTGTAAATGTCCATTAGAACAAGTCCATCTTATAAGAGAGTGCATAGTGGAAACAGAGCACTCCTCCCTGTGATTCAGGCTCAACTACCTACTTACAGAGGGACTTCAAACCTTGTTTCTTCCATCCCTTAAGTCAGAACTAAGTACCCATTGCAAGGTATTTTTGTGCAAATTGAATGAAATAATACATGTAAGACTCTTTGCCTGTGACATAGCTCCTTAACATGTAGTTATACACACACACACACACACACACACACACACAATCTTGTTTTAATTCTGTTAACATAGTAAAAAAAAAAAGAAGGCTCTTCCTCTGGAATCAAGAATTAATTTGAGAAAAAGGTTGAAATAGGAAGATCAACATTTTCACTCTTAGTACAATACAAATGTAAACCTAATGGAGGGCAACAAAATTTTAATGAATTAATTTTGAACATACAGTGGAATGAAAAACAGTAAGCATTCTTAGGTAGATCATGTAACAAGGCTAAGGAAGGGCCTATTAGAAAATTTACATGAAATTACACCCATTTTATTTTGCTATAAGTGTAGCCCATAGCATGTTCAGACTTGAGAAGGGGGTCCTCAACCAGAAAACAAAAATATCTTCAAAGGAAAGGAAGTTGAATTGTTCTCCAAAATGTTAGCTGAATTATTTTTGCTCCAGCTGTGCAATAGATTGATAGCCTTAAAGCCCCAGTGGTATTGCTGCTGGCAGCCATAGTTGCTGTTTCAAAGTAGGGTGTAAATTAAAACAATGTCAATCAAGAAAAATGATCTGTCTGATTCTATCCTTAAATTATAGAATTTGGTGGAACAAATACAGAGAAAGGAAAAGGGAGCAGATACACATTTTAAATTAAAATCATTTTTTTACTCTGATTTTGATCAGCACTTTGATATATTTTAAAATGTTTTCTCTTTTTTGTTTTGTTTTGTTTTTACAGATTTTTATTTATTTATCTTTAGAAGGGAAGGGAAGGAGAGAGGGAGAAAAATATCAGTGTGTGGTTGCCTCTGGTGCGTCCCCTGCTGGGAACTGGCCTGCAACCCAGGCATGTGCCCTGACTGGGAATCAAACCGAGGTTGTTTGGTTCGCAGGCCCGCGTTCAATCCACTGAGCTACACCAGCCAGGGCTAAGTTTTTCTCTCTTATCATGTACAATTGACTGATAGCTCAGTAGATTTAGCAGCAAAAAGATGTTGCTAATTTCTGTTCATCAAATGTGCAAGTTAGAGTGCTACCCCTCTCAAGTAAATATTTTATAACATCGAGCCTGGTAATATTACTTAAATATTTTATAAATTCTGTATTAACTTCCTTACTTGATAATAAACTTGATTAAGTTCTTTTTACCCGAGGAGCACTGGAAACATACCTTTTAAAAATGCCAAAGGAACACCCTCCACCCTTTTCTCTTCTCTGGACAGATTTGTACCTATATGAAGGGGAGGATCACCAGAGAGCTGACAGAAATCCAAGAAGTAACTTAAAATTTTTTTTATCTATGTGCTTTGTTACCGTAATCCAACCACAGAAGATATTAACAAATTTGAAAGAAATGTCAGAGAAGGTGATGGTAGTAGCGCACCTGGTCCGCTGTCCGTGGTTCTGAATTGGTCACTGGGCTTTAGATCTTGATTAGTAAAATCGTGGTCTCTGGATGGGCAACATTGCCATCACTGGAGAGTTGTTAGAATAGCAGGATCTCAGGCCTGGGCCCAGACCTGTACCACACTCTGCAATTAACAGCATCCTCATATGACTTGTCTGCTTGTTAAAATTTGAGAAGTGCTGCACTACGATGCAGTTCATGTTGCCTTGCGACTTTCCTGGTGCTCTGCTCATGTCACCCCTCATATTAGCTCCCTCTGGAGGCACAGGCCCAATGCTGCCTTTTTAGCTACATTTAATTTGCTGATGGCAGTGTGCTGTTAAGAGAGCAGAGCCTTTGAAGCAAACGACTAGGGTAAAATCTCAACTTGTACTGACCACTCTGAGCTTCATTGGCCTCATCCATAAATGTCAATATCATTATATATCTTTATAATGCAATGCTATTTTACGGATTCAGTGATAATAAAACAGTATTTGTAAAGCACTTAACCTGACACATAGCAGATGTGCTATTCGTCGCTCAACCTCTGTGTGAGTGTTACATCCTCTACCAAGGAGAGGTGCCCTCTCAACCTAACACTTAAAAGAATTTGATCTCCAATTATATGCTCAATCTAGTCAACAGTACATTCACATTAAATTAATTAATAGAATAAAAACTTAAAATCCACCAAATCTTTCAGTTCGGTGTTCTGAAGTAAAAAAGTTAAGGTCTTTCTTTAAAATTATATTAGATCTTTTTTCATTAAGTTAGAATGAGGTGACTTGGTACTTTGAACTGTAAAATGTTTATCAATATCTGGATGCACACCTTAATTCTACTACCAAGAGAAATCTATACACATGTGCAGCTGACTTTGTAAACAGTAATTATTTACACTTAGGTATAGACCCTGATTAAGCCACAATGTTGGTAGACTATAATACAGTTTAGGTTGTGCTATTGAGGCGCCCTGGCGATACTATGCCACATATCTATTTTAGAACATGATGAAATATTGATACCTTCATTCTTCAAAAAGAACACATTTGATCATCTGTTCTATTACAATAGTCATTTAATGCATTTATTTAAAGCCATGGTGAAATTTATATTGACTTTAGAGAAAGAGAAGTAGGGAGAGAGAGACCGAAAGAGGAGAGAGAGAGAGAAATATCAATTTTTTGTTCCACTTATTTAGTCATTCATTGGCTGATTCTTACGTGTGCCCTGACTGGAGATTGAACCTGCAGCCTTGGCTTATCAGGTCGATGCTCCAACCAACTCAGCTATCTGACCAGAGTTGACACTAGAATCATTGCTCATTACACCATGGCTGATCTGGAAACACTTGTTTCTTTAAGGGAATGAGATATAATGAACTTGAATAAGTCAAATTTTCTCTCAAGTACTACATTCAGTTTTTAAAGTTCCTGGAAAATAATCTTAAAATATCGTATATGTAATTTCCTTTAGCTCCCTCATTTTTTTTATGTATAGGAGTTAAGTGCCTGTCACAGGATCATATAACTACAGAGTGCTAAGGCCATGAGTAGAATACAGATCTCCCTATTCCTAGTTCAGTGCTCATTCGACACCCATAAAATATGACTCATAGTAGGCTGATTTAAAGCCCCTAGGTGGTTGTTTGAGAGATTTTTGCATATTGCTGGAAGTATTTGCATTTCCCCCTTACCACATCTCCACACCTAAGGAAACAGTCTTATGGTAAAAATAAGAGAAGAACTTCAATTTTAGAATGTTCATTAATCAATTCAGAAAGCATTCACATAATATATTGGATTGTATTCACTTAGGGCCATATAAAAATGAGAGAGTCAGAACCCTTTTCCTCATATTTATTGTGGTCTGGAGTGTTTGGTACTTTTATAAGCATATAACTGGAGTATGAAAAGTGCCCCGATAGGAGAACAAAATGGTGATATTAAGTAGGTATCATTAAAAGTCTTTGGTGATCTATAGTTCAAAGGGTATTTCAAAAACATGGAGATACAAGATCTTCCTTAAAAAACAAGGAGGCTTCAAAAAGGTGAGCAAATGGAATTCAAAGAAAGAGGTGTGTGTGTGTGTGTGTGTGTGTGTGTGTGTGTGTGTGTGTGTGATTTTTAGAGGAGAGAATAGTGGTACATTCAGAGGACTATAGGTAAAGCCAGTACAAGGAAAGTGTGGAATTGGGAGCTTTAAAAAGGAGATTGGAAAGAGAGGTGAGGACCAGCTCACCTAAGGCCTTGCATTCCAGGTTAAGAGTTTAGGTTTGCCCTGACTATGTGGCTCAGTTGGTTGGAGTATTGTCTAATGCACTGAAAGGTTGCAGGTTCAATTCCCAGTTAGGGAACATACCTAGGTTGTAGGTTCAGTGACTGGTTAGGCACATACAGGAGGCAACCAATCAATGTTCTCTCTCACCTCTTTCTTTCTCTCTTTCTAAAATCAATAATGATGCCCAAACAAATAGTAAAGTTAGTCAATTCAGTATTTTCAAATCAATTCCATAGAGTTCTAATCATTTAACTTAGCTATTTTGTTTTCCCTAGGGATGACAAAAAAAAAAATTGTAGGTTTGTTATACATCAGGTGCAAAAAGAATTCTTACAAAGCATTTTTAATGTAATCTTAAAAGTGAATCAAGTGGGGGAAATACCACAATTCATGTCAAAACAAAGAAATTCAGAAAATAAGTATTTTTATTTACATTTTCTAGCACTGGTATTTAATAAGCAGAGCAATACACTGCCTTTTCCATTTGTTCTACTTCTGCTAAATGAGAAATGAAGTCTAAGAATTTATTGGCTGTTTTCACCACAGCCTAATTCTGTGCCCTCAGAAACATCACATTCATTCAAGAGTTAAAAATTCAGGTATAGATGAGAGCAACAGACTGCAGTATTGTTCATAATGCAACAAAAATATAGCAGAACCACATTTCAGTAACAAAAGTATCATAGCAGAACTTCACACAATACTTACTTACGAAGTAGGCACTTTTCTAAGCATTTCTATCTATTAATTCTTCATAATAATCTAAAGTACTGCCCTGGCTGGTGTAGCTCAGTGAATTGAGCATGGGCCTGTGAAGCAAAGGGTCGCCAGTTCAATTCCCAGTCAGGGCACATGCCTGGATTGCAGGCCAGGTCCTCTGTGAGGGATGCGTGAGAGGCAAGCACACATTCATGTTTCTCTCCCACTCTTTCTCCTTCCCTTCCCCTCTCTCTAAAAATAAATAAATAAAATATTTTAAAAAATAATCTAAAGTACCAATTTCCCCCCATTTCACAGCTGAAACAACTGGGAACTAGAGAGATTAAGTAATTTACCTAAATTAGTAAGTGAAGGACCTGGGTTTATGAGCACATGCAGTCTGATGTCAAAGTGTGATTCCCAAAATCTAAGTTAGCTGTCTTTCGGTGAAAACTGGAAATCACCTCTGTGCTCATCAATAGGAGAATAACTAAATTACGTTGTGTTAATACAGTTGAACATCATCCTACATTAAACAGAAAAGATTTGTGTCCAGTGATATGGGTAAGTGCCAAAGAGACACTGTTAAGTGAGAAAAGAAGTTGTGGACTGCCTTGTACAGTGTGAACCCATCTTCGTTAAAAAGCACATCTGTGTATGGGCGTCTGAGGCACGGAAGTGTATGTACTGAAGTATTAACAGAGGTTACCATTAGAGGATGCAACTAGTGAGGAAGTTCTTTTAATTTTTATTTTATACTGTTTGTTCTTTTTAATGGTTTCTAGTGACATTGTATCACTTTCATAATGAACATTTTTACAATAACAACAATGACAGCCATTAACACCTTTCTCTCATCTATAACTACAGACCTAGCAACAGGATGGATCTTACTGATAAATGACAGATTTAGGAAGTTCACCATATTTTTAGAGCTTTTCTCCAAACTTGACGTATGCATACTACAACAAATATAAAAACTGTATTTTACTTTATAATTCATCATTATAAAGTACAACATTTCTGAAACCTTTACTGAGAGCTGTGATCTGAATTGAAAGCTTCCCGAACTTTCATTGTATCTAAAAAAAAAGTTCTACGACATCTTCTGGCAAATGCAATCAATTAGCATTTTTATTGTACTTTCTCCTTTGAGATATGTGAAGGAATGACTGACTCCAAAATGTGGGAAACAGCAAGATCATGGTAGCTTGATTTTTTTCTTGATATCTCACTAGCAAAAGCATTGTCTACTTATACTCTTCTACCTCCATGGAAGAACACAACTTTTGTCATATTATATTTCTTTAACAATGACAAAGAAGATAGAAAGTGATACATTATTGCTATTGAGAAATCAAGCCAATTAATTAACCATATCATTAATTTAGCATTTCTTTTCCAACTAAGATAAATCCCTATTTCTCAAACTCATGTTAAATCAGTTTTTTTCTTCCTCATTAATTACTTAAACAAAACTTTTGACGTGCAAACAAAAAAAATTGGAGAATGGTGCTTTCACAGCCAAGCATACTCATGAATTACGCCCTTTTACAGTGTTTTGTAAAAGTCTGCAGTGTGAAAGCAGGTGTTTCTTCACAGAAAGATCAATTACCCTATAGAGGATCTGAATTTTTTTAACTTTTAAAGAGAAGATACAAATTAGAATGTTAGAGCACAGAGTTCAGCTTGCCCGATATCTAGCCTCCAATAAATGTCAGGGCTAAGGGAAGAACATGGATCTCTTGTCTTGTGGCCTAATACTTTCCTGTGCAAAAATACTATCTTCTGGAAAATGGTCACAGTACGAATACAGGTCATTAGCTGTGGGCAAATAAATCAAGAGATTAGTGTGGAACATTATACTAATGTGGAATCAGCAATATTGCTGGATGACTGAAGGAGGAGTTTTTGTACTAAAATAAAAAGATGACCTATAAGAAAATTTTGAAAATCACATGGATTTTTAAAGACAAAACACAATATATGAAAGAAGCTCTGCATTCCTGTCTCATGATTTGACCTATGCCCCGAGATCATGGCATAGTAAATATAAAGGTAAAAGGCTGTTTTCCTCAGCAAAAGGAATATTTTGATGAATGTATAAATCACTTAGAAAATGAGAAGCCCATCAATACTGAGATGAATCAATCAGGTTAGAGAGTACATGAAACATGAATTAATTCCTGCACACCAGTAGATATCTTGATTATCCTCTTATCTCTTCCCTATAGTTTTGACAGGTGAGTAGTTCCCCCAGAGGAAAGTGAACCTACAAGATAGAGGAAAACACAAAGGATTGAGGGCCAAGCACATATTGATGAACTGCACCCTCAGGAGGAAAAAAGAAAATGAGGAAGACTGTTGAGGTCTCTGGTACTATCTTCTGGAAGGTCAGAAACTATAAACTCGGTGATAACACTATTCATTCCTTTATCTGATGCAGTTTTATGAGTTCCTACTACTAGTGCCAGGCCCTGTTCTCCACATCTCCACCTTTAACAACTTGGATCCCAAAGGGGGAGGAAATCATTACATGTAAAATATTGTGTCAGAAAGTGATAAGTGCTATGATGAAAACAAGGCAGGGAAAGGAGCTAGAGTGTGATTCTGGGGTTGGGTGTGGATCTACAGGGGTGCCAGGGTAGTCCTCTGTAGAATTTGATGTTTGAGCAGATAATTCAATGGGACAAGGCAGGGAGGGGACTTGGGGATATCTACAGTGGGGGCAGAGCAGGCTGGGGGAATAGCAAATGCACAAAGACTGAGGTAGAACATTCTGGGCATGTTCTACCTGAAGGCTAGTGTGGTAGGACAGATGAGAGAGGGTGGTTGGTAAAAGATGAGTGAGGAGGAGGAGCCAGGGGCCCGGCCTTCCAGGGCCTGTAAGACCCAAGTTTTCATTCTAGGTGTGATGGGAAACCAGTGAAGATTTTAAGACAGTGAAGTGATCTACATTTTACACAACCTGATTTTACATCACCAAGACTCTGAGAATTTAGGAAGATTTTCAAACAGTAATAGCAGCTTAGCAACAGTAACAACAAACAGAAATAGACTGCATCTCTAGAAGCCTGGGGTAAGAAAAATGGGATAGATGGGAGAAGCCTCAAATGAAGAAGAAGAAACTTAATTGGCATAAATCTTTTGTGGTTTCTCCAAATATTCAGCACCCCATGCTGCTCCATACCTTGTATGAGATGCTTTCTAAGGGCCACCAGGCTGAAGTTGTCATGCTTCTCCTCATTGCCCTTCTGCTGTTGTCCACTTGTTTCTGACCCCTCTGGCTCATGCTACTCCTTTCTCCACATCTGTCGTATCATCTGTCCTACTAGGGACAAGTGCTTGAGCTGTCCCACCTAAGGAGTCTCCTTTCATTGCCTGGTGAGCTCAGCATTTCTCTTTTCAAACATGGAATTCGTCAACGTTAAAAATATCAAGTGATGACAAGCTTTCTCCCCTGAGAAGAGTTTATGTCTTTTCACAGTTTTTCAGTGTCTTTGAAACCACTTGGACAAACAAGGAAAACTTGGGCCAGAATCATGTGCACATCATCCAAGTTTAGAAACGGAGGGTATACCAATGTGGGCTGCATTCTCTTTGGAGACATGCCCATCTGCAGTTGATGGCATGTAGGGCGCGAAGTTCTGCAGTGCAGCTTAGCTGGGAAATCTACAGCTGACTGACTGATGAGGAGGTCAGAGTCTTTAAACGTAGGCTCCTGGGCTTTTCATAAGCAGTCTAATCCCCTATCACCTAGGGAGGGATAGCTCTGGAATACCATACTTTGCGGGGGACCTGATATCTGAGAGAGAACTGACAGCCTGTGAGCACATTTGTGTGAGTGGATCGTGTGTTGTTCCTCTGTGAGTCTCAGGCTTGTAGGATGGCTATTCTGATCTCTTTTCTGGCCTTATTTCCTTCTCTTTCTTTACCCCTTTCTTGTATTTAAAATAGCACGTGAGGTGACTGATGCAAGTAGTCAAGGGTCACTTTGGGTAATTGATTTTATTTTGTAATATATTTGAGGGTTCTAAAATCTGGACAAAAGGAAGGACAGGGCATCGCAGCTGACACCCTAATTTGTTGCTGAAAGATCATTGCAAATCACATCATTTCATGTTGCATCCTGCAAAGGTAGAAACTGGGGTTTGATTTCTGAAAGTCCATTTTAATCTATGGACTATAAAAGTGTCCAGAATGCTGCTGTCTTGGGATGGGAGTGGTGCAACGTAGGGGGGACTTCTGGAGATTTCGGTGCTCTTCCTTCCCCCTATCCTCACCCGCCCCACACCAGTCTCAGTCATAATTTTGCCCAAAGCGTGCCTTAGCCTCGGGATTCTCACTCACCAACACGAACACAGTTCTGTCTGGACTGACACAGTGCCTCTCGTTTGGTCCCAAGCATTCCTGTGGGATGAGGAACACCCTCTAGGGCAGGAGAAGCCCAGGCACTGTTTCTGCATCTGACAGGAAATGCATCTGCGCATTTCTGTCTGACCGAAGAAAAGAAGTGGTGAGATTTCGAAACTTGTCATTTTCATCCCCACTCTCCTTTTTCAAATGCCTCTCTCCCTGGATGAGGCCCTGGGCCTCCTACCTGCGCCTCCATGCAGCCACCTGAGGCCTTCCTGTTGTCTTCAGGCCTCTTCCTCCATCCCCGCCCACGCCAACAAAAAAGAAAAAAGAGAAAGGAAAAACAAAATTTAATTCAATGCAGCGCTCATTATTAAGTGTTTATTAACTATTGGGCCATATGATCATTGTCCTACCTTAAGAGATTTAGAGCAACTGACTTATCAATTTGACAGAAATTTATTTAGAGAGCAGTTTTAGGTCAATGAAGCACCCATTTCCCTTCTATCTGTATATCAATCTGTTTTTCGGTTATAAGCAAGTTGTACAGAAATTCTGAGAGAGGCGATGGAGGGGATGAGTGGGCAATGTGGTGGCCAGTGTTTCCTAGGTCAAAAAAATCAGTCTCTCTCCCTCCCTCCCTCTCTCTCTCTCTTCCCTCCCTCCCTTCCTTCTTTCCTTCCTTCCATTAGAATGTGTACAGAGGGGGACACGGGGTGGGGAAAGGGTTGATAACAATGGGAAGGGTTGCCCATCAGGGAGAGGGTAGGTCAGAAGTAAGCATCACTGAAAAAATATGTAAGCATACTATGTAAAGAGAATAAAGTTGGATTCTCAGTTAGATTCCAGGGTTTTCTCAGAGGACAAATTTACAGAGACATACATGTAAGACAAGCATTGGGAGGAAAAACAATAGAATCAATCATTGTTCTTACTAAGTTGATTAAGCATGAGTTTTGCCAATTTTCTACAATAAATACTTGTTACTCTATAGTAAGAAAAATAAGTGGTTAATAAGACAAGAAAAACAAAAGCCAGAAATATGTTCTTTCCCGAGCATTGTTCGTTGCTTTAGGGCAGGCGTGTCAAACTCATTTTCACTGGGGGGCCACAGCAGCCTTGCGGTTGCCTTCAAAGGGCCGAATGTAATTTTAGGACTATCTAAATGCAACTACTCTTTAACTGTAAGTGGGAGCTTGGCGCTGCCACCAGATAGAAACAAGGTGCCAGGCTGGATAAAACAAGGCGGAGGGCCGGATTCGGCCTGCGGTGCGGGCCTTGTGTTTGGCCCCTGTGCTTTAGGAAGTCCAGCAGGACCTGCTCTCAGTGGACCTAGGAGGGGAGAAGAGATGCCGTATTTCTGTCAGTGAGCTCCTGTTGCCCCTGCACTTTCTCCCCTGCCATTTCCCTCAGGACTCTGACCTCTTACACTGGGGACTGAGCGCTTCCCATAGTGAGTCAACCACTAACTCTGAGGAGAGGAAAATGTGGACAACGTCTAAATCAGAAAAATACCAGAGAACTGGGGCTAGAGAATATATTTAGGTTTGCTAAATATTACAGAAACCTGCCTCTTATTATGGTTTATATTTATTTTAACTTTCACTGAATGTATTGGGGTGACATTGTTCAATTAAGTTATAGGGGTTTCAGGCATACCAGTCTGCAGCACATCATCTGTACAGCACATTCGGTGCTCACCACCCCAAGCCAAGTCTCCGTCCATCTCCATCCACGCCCCCTTTGCCCTCTTCTACCTCCCCACCCCCCTTGCCCTCTGGTCATCACTATTATGCTGTCTATGAGTTGTTGTTGTTTTGCTTAGTCCCTTCACCTTTTTCACCCAGTCCCCCAAGCTCCTCCCCTCTGACATGCCTTTTATTACTTAGTCATTTCTTTGCCCACACACAGAAGTTTCCAATGAAGTCCTGTGTGACTAGAAAACAGTTTCATTCTCCTGGTCATGACCTATGAAATGGGCAGTTCACTTAAAATTCCAAGGTGTGGACATTTGGGGTTGCCTGGAGGGATGGCAGGGAGAATGTCTGAATTTTCAGTTAAAGTCTTTTCTAAGTTAAAAGGTTATTTTTAAAAATTCTGAGAGCATCCCTGAAATTGCCTTTTATACCAGATTCAATAAAAGTAGATAAAATCAATAAAAATTAATTCCAGGAGTAATTACATTTTATTGTCATTTCTAAAAAGTTAAGTCTTTTTTCAGAAGTTTTATAAAATTACTTACTTGTCTCCATTCTAAAAACGTCAAGTTTTGTTTCTAGTAGTTTTGAATTGAGATTGCCTCAATATGGTCTGAATTTTCTAGGTGCACCACCTATGCTGCTTATCAAAGCATGGAACATTTCCTTTTCTTTATAGGCAAAGCTTTGGATAATTTTATAAAAATTTAAATAATATTTGTTACTGCAATATTTTAAGAAAGCTTCTTAATGTAGGTGAAGAACAGTTAAAATCAATTATAATATTGAGTTACATACAAAACTTAATATGTAATTAACTATTGGGTTAAATAGTTAATTGGGTTAAATCTTTTTTAACATTAGATTTCACATTTTTAAGCTATAATTAAAGAGAAAGATGTGTACATTTGCAATGTTATGGGATTTTGTCAAAATGGGATGATGTTTCATATTTTTAAAAAGAATTCCTTGAAAAAACAAAAACACACTATGGTTGCAGAGCCCCTAAAACAAGCAATTAAGTTTAATTAATTCTAAATATGATTGTAAGATATTAAAATTAATAACCCAATTCTTAGCTAAAATTAATTGAAAATGATGCCTAATGCACAGGTTGCTTAGCAATTACATTTTTATGCTTTCATATTAATTTTCCAAAGCTGCTTCTCAGTTTGTGCATGATAGCCAAAATCAGCTCATTATGATTCCAAACAATTTTTTTCCTGAGGTTTATAAGCAGCATCTTGTTTTAAAAGATTCTAAATCTCTGGTCTTTAACCATTTTCTTTTCTTTGTTATTATTTATTAGATACAGTGTTGTTGGAGAGTCTGGTGAAGGTTACGGCTCCTCATTTCAGAAACGTCGCGTTTCATTGCAGTCGCATCCACAATTTGTCCTGAGGTTACAGAGAAGTCCCTGTTGGCCCGGTCTCCATCTGGACCATGCGATCATCTGTGACCCAAGGTGAAGAACCCCCACTGAAAAGACAAGTCAGTGTTCTGTGTTATGGCCAAGAGACAGGTCTCTGTTTTAGCTGTATAGTAAGTCTGTATTTCCCTTCCAAGTTTAGTTCACTGCTAGAATAACAAGCATGAATAGTTTATGAATATTTGACATGTACTGAGCTGATTTACAAAGGTGTTTGGGTGTGGAAAGCACATAATTGCACATTTTAATGTATTAGCCCATCAGCAGGGCTGGAGAAAGCAGAGAAGACATGGCGAATTGTCATCCTTTCACAAACCATTTCCTGAAAGTTTCCCAAAGTACATGTTTCAATGAGCTTAACAACTTGCTACAAGAGCAGCGAGTTGTCAAACACAGAAGGGCTGCCATCCACCCCACTCCCAGGGCACCAGTTCCGAGATGCTGCCCAGACCTCCCCTCACTGGCAGATGCCAGTTACTCCTCGCCAGCACAGAGTTCTCACTAAAGATGCAGCCCTATCGCATGGGCCACGGAGCCCACTGCCCCAGAAGGCCTTCATGTACCTGTCTCTAATTTAAATGCTATTGGGATTTTTCAGCCAGAGTGTGCTCCAACTACTAGAGTGGGCCTTACTAATTTTGGAGCAAGTAATACCTGGTTTTATTTCATTTCTCAGACAACAAACCTTAGTAGGTTCTCAAGTGAGAGAAAACAACAAACAAAACTAAAACAGGGATTAAAAACAAAAAAGTAGAAACGAGCATTCCTATTGCATCTTCATTCTAAGAGTCACTCATGTTTGACCATTTTGCATTGTTCGTAGAATAGTCTAGTTGTCAGCAAGCTGAAGAATTCTGATTCGTGTGTGGTGTTCAAGCGAGGGGGGTGACAGACCCTATCAGTTATTATCACTTAGCTCTCCTTTCTTTCCAGCAAACTGTCAAACAATACACAGATGTACATTATCACCAAGAGTTTGTGGAATTTAACATCAGTAAGACGCAATCATTGCAGGCCCCTAAAACTTTGCGTGGCCCAAATGTGTTAGAGATCCTTTAATGCCTCCAGCATCTCTCTTTGCTTCCAAACAGATTTCATTCAAGGATGACACATGTTTTCCAGACACCCAATGGCATCAGGGAAATTAAACATCATCAGAAAAAAAGTTACAGAAAGAGACTGAAACACAATTTGAAGCAGCATGACTTTGAACTTTGTCATAAAGGATTCCAGATTACTGGCTACAGTGGAGGAAACCTTACACTAAAGCATTTATGGAAAATGTCTCAAAATGATATAAGTATAAATATGATCAGAATATTGAATTAAATCAGATCTAGCGTTTTCTCCCTTTCAGAGTTTCCAAGGAATTTTTTTCAGAATTAAAAAGATGATTGTGTGAATCCATGATAACTTCACTTTAACTCTTTTTATTTTTACTTAATTAGTATTTGTGACAGGCATAATAATGATTCCCCAAAGATGTCCATGTCCCACTCCCCAGAAATTGTGAATATGTTATGTTACATGGCAATGGGGAATTAAGGTCATGGATGCCATCACGCTTGCTAATGAGCTGGTCTTGAGATGAGGAGACTATTTAGATGTGCCCAGTGTAATCACTAGCATCCTTACAAGTGAAGGATGGAGGTGGGAGAGTCAGAGTCAGAGAGAACTTTGAAGAAGCCTGTCTGCTGACTTTGAAGATGGAGGAAGGGACCACAAGCCAAAGAAGGCTGGAAAGGCAAGGACACTCAGGGAAGTAACCCTGTTGGCATCTTGACTGCAGCCCAGTGAGACTCATTTTGAACTCTACACTTCCAGAATTACAAGATGATAAATTCATGTTGTTTAAACTAAGTGTTGGGCAATTTGTTTTAGCAGCAATAGAAAAGTAGTGCGTATTACTGAGCACACATTGTGTGACCATCTGTGCATTATAGATTGGGTATATATTGAGGTATAAGTCATAGTTCTTATCCTCAATAAGTTTAGTGAAAGATGAGATTATGTTTCCAAAATATCCCCTCTGCATATCACATAGTGGGTCCTATAGGGGAACTTTTATGACATTAAGAGTCCCCTGATTTTTTTTTAATTTTTCAATTATAGCTTATATTCAATATTATTTTGTATGTGTCCAATGGTTTTTGAGGGGCTACATTAGGAGGATAAGGTCAACAATATTAACTGGGAGAAGTAGACTTAGAAATTTATGTAGAATGTTTGAGTTGAAAAGGCCAACACCTTACATTACCTCAGGGCTGGTAACCTGATATACAGACTACTGATGTTCTTCCCTCTACACCCAGTGCTAGCTGAAGAAGGTAGCAGTGGGAATGAATTCTCATCCATCCTAGTTTTTGGAAGGTCTGTAACGGAGAGAGTGTAATTGTGGATTTCGGTGCCCAAGTGTATCCATGCAGCGGCAGGTGGTGAATGCTTGAGGCACTGAGAGTCAACACGCCCCCGTTTCAGGTTTGCTTCAGGATTCCGACACTCGTTGCTCGTGGTGTTAAGCATCTGATGGTCTAGTTTGATTATGACTGACAGTCAGGACTTTATTGTGAGCCATAACACTTTCTTTAAGCCCTCCGTGAATGTAAACATTTTCTCATGTGCGGAGTGGCTGGATACCTGTCCTGCGCAAAGGGCATCGGAGGGTTGTCCAGCAAGGTGCGAATTCCACATCGTGCGTGGAGGGGTTGCGATTGGAAGAAGAGCACATTACTCATCCGGATTCTGACAGGAGTACAAGGAAGCACCACCTCCCCCTCAGCGGGCCACGATGTATAGCAAGTATTGTGCCCTTCAGGCACAGAGACGCAAAGAATCATCAAAGAGCTCTCTGTCAGGTATTTGGGCACAATAAGCAGATGTGAGGCACAGTGGTGGTGAGTGTGCCCCAATTATTAATGTGAACAGCTAAAATTTTAGGTGCCACTCTAACTTGACAATGATCAGCATTTTAGACCATGAGTTTTCCAGTTTAGGAGGAAACCTTACACTAAACCTCACACTTGCATTTTGACCACTTATAGAACACTTCACCTACTACAGTAAGATTGATTACTCCAGCTGCAGGTAGAAAATTCCTATGTTATAATATGTGTTCCCACAAGACTACTCCTTTGCAGCATGTAGGAAAATATGATGAATTTTTCCATCATTTCTGAATAGAAATCACTTTGAGATGCCTATTGTACTTATGGGAAATGCACAAATACAAAATCAGTTATCAAAAATATTACTTTCACTCACCCCGTATATCCTCTTCATGGTCATTAGTATTCCTCCCTTCTGTTTGAGGATGTACATCTGCCATACATAATCCCATGCACTAGGTTGGAGCCCTTGAAGGTAGCATTATACAGTAATTAAACACAAAGAAATCAGCATTCAAATCCCAGCTCTAACGCCGTGTGTGCCCCGAGCGGTCTGAACCTCATTACTCATCTGTAAGGCAAGGGTACTAGAAAATATCTCATAGGTGTTTTTTGATCATTAAGAGAAAATTTATGTAAAGTCCTCAAAACATTGTATTAATATTAGCTTTCATTTTAATTGCTGAGGCCCAGGAATCTGCTAACACAGGGTATGTGTTTAAGAATGTTGGTTCATAAAACCTCAGGTTTGGTAATGTTGGGTGAGTGAATAAATGAATTAATGAATGTGTATCTGTTTTGCTTAAGTCTACAACATGTAATGAGAAGGAGTGCACAGTTCTTCACTTACCAGGAAGATTCACTGATGGGATTGTCTCCTTGGTAGTGATTGTCCTGGACTGAGCTGTGAAATTCTTTGACGTGCTTGTTCTGGTGACAGGTCACATCTCCAATGGATATGATCAGAGCCAGACACATTGGCTTTGGCAGGTTGTACTCCCTTTAGGACATGTACCTACCATACAGGGAGAGAACTCACAACCTTGGCCTCATTTCTGTTCACCCCAGAGCGTGACAAATGCTGCTAATCAACTGCCTGCTGACCATTTGGCTTGTCTTGGGGACGAGGAAAGCCAACTTGAGAAAAACAGCAGCTGGGAGCCTGTCTGGCCCTGGCCAGTCCCCTGCAGCTCAGAGACAAAGGTGATTGATGTTGTCAAGTGTTTATGCAAATACTATAAGCCTTTTAAATGAAAAGCATTATTGACAAATCATATGTTGCCCTTTTCACACTGGGCATGCACACCACCTGTCTGCTGGTAACAGATCTGTGTACTGTTAATACGGCCGGGTTGTCCATTTTTCACTGCCTGTCTCAGATGACCACAATGATGGTGCGGTATACAAAGAACGCCGATGGGAGTAGGGGCCCTGGGCGTTCACTCTGGATCTGCCACACACTGCGTATATGGTTTGAGCAAGGGGAAAGAGACTAGCATGGCTGAATATCTTCTGTGTACCAGTTTCTGGGTGGGATGTCATGGATGCACGTAAACTCTTTAACTCTTCCATCCACCCTGTAAGGTGGATGATCCCCATTTTAGGGATGCAGTGGACTCTCAGAAAGACTGTGTAACTTGCCCAAGCTCAATGAACTAAAAAGTAATAGAATTGGTAAGGTAACATAGTTCTTTTTTAAATTAAAATATATCTAACATACATAACATTGTGTAAATTTAAGTTATACAACATGTCGATTTGATACATTTGTAAATAGTAATATGATTGCCATTGTAATAATTAGCACTTCTATCATGTCATATAATTATCATTTTTAAGTCTCAGCAAATTTGATTATTATAACACAATATTGTCCATATTCACTGTACTGTGTACTAGTCTGTTATCGCAACTTTATACTCTTAAACAACATCTCTCCTATTCCAACCCCCCAGCCCCTAGTAACCACTGTTTTATTCCATTTTTATGAGTTTGGCTTTTTTAGATTCCACATATAACAGAGATCAGACAGTATTTTGTTCTGTCTGGCTTATCTCACTTAGCACAATCTCCTCGAGTTTCATGCATGTTGTTGCAAAGGACAGGAGTCCCTTCTTTTCCTTATGGCTAAATAGCATTCCATTTTGTGTGTGCATATGTGTACACCACATCTTCTTTACCATTGACATGTGTGCGAGTTGTTTCCGTATCTTGGCTGTTGTGAACAATGTTGCAATTGGTTCTGCTCATTGCAAAGCCTTTGTGGTTTGCTACACCGTGTTGCCTCTGGAACTCAGTTCTTTCACACATAAAAGGAAGGGGGTGAACTAGATGGGGTATCCACGTTTTCTCAGTAGAGAACCACACAAGATTACAATCCAATGCCATGAAGGCCACAGTCTTTCTCTTTTTTCTATTTCTTTTCTTTCTAAAACATTTTTTAAATAACATGCCCATGCCTCATGCAGAAATGTTGTAGGATTATTCACTGAGACAATAATTCATTAAAATGTGCTTCCCTCCTCCCCTCTCCTCCCACGGCCAATTTCCAGCAGTAGTCAGGGCTATGCTCTCTGACTCAAACAATGTTTGTGGCAGGATGGAAAACAGAAGCCATTTGACATCAGACAATTTTCTGAGTTTTTGTAAAGGCCTGAACACCTTGACGTGACTATGGTAAGTGTTTCAGAGGAAGAGGAAAGAAAAAAACAGTACCTTTGAAGTCAACAGAGGGACGTGGAAAGATTTCAACAGAGGAGGAAAAGAAAGGAGTTCTGCGTGCAGGAACCCGGGCAGAGCTTCAGGACAGAGCCCCGGAGCGGTGGCAGCTCCGCAGAGCGCTCTCACTGTCCTCTGGTTGTATCGAGGCTGGGTCTTAAGCAAAAGATTTGCAGTGTCCTTGTGGTGTGAAAGCAGGGAATGCATGGGCTGCAAAGCATGAGAACAGATGACTTTGATGAACTAGGGATGAAACGATCTTCCCTCAATTAGTCAGTCCCACATTTGAGTCTCATGCAGCCTTAATAACCAATACTGGATTTCTCACTCGCCTGACGATCTGGGTGCTTAGGGCAGATTTTATGTGATTGAAAACAATATATAAATGTGATATTTTCTGCCACAGGAGTTTACAGCCTGAATCACACCTGCTCTGCGATATTAAATGTGACTCAGACATAAGCTGAGTGCATGGGGGAGTTTTATTTAAATCTTTCTTCTTTTTCTCTTTTTAATAATGTCTCATAAGCTACCCTTTCCATGGTTTAATTTTAAAGGAATTAACTATGAGCTACTCAGCATTCTATATTCAATGCTACTCAGCTTGAATTGCTATCTGATCCAAGTTCGTTTAACGATATATTGCTAGTCGTCAGCCCCGTGGCGATCAGGTAGGAAGGAGTTAAGACGCACTGCGCTGCTAGTTCACAGTTACAGCACCCATTTCAGAATCTTGGTTACTTCTGGGAAGGAGGCCGAGCAATAGGATCAGAGAGGAGCACACAGGGGCAGGAGCAAATATCATCAAGTTCTGAAGTCTAGATCTTAAGTAAGTGGTAGGAGCGTGAGGCTTCCCTTTATTATGTATACTTCATAACTTACACATGCATAACACACTCTTTTGCATGTTTCAAACATGCATGACAGGACTTTGAAAGCTGCAAACCTCTAGCGAGGCGCCGGTCATAGTTCTAACACCAGTCTCCAGCAGGTTTGTTTTCCTACTCCACCAAAATGCTGTTTCTCCCCTTCGCATCTCTCCTCAAACCTGCCACCTCCTTACAACACACACGCACGCATGCACGTGTGCCCGTGCACACATGCAAACTGTGGCTGCCTTGGACATCAAGGGAGTCAGCACAGCGATTGTGTTCCAATCACTAAATCTCCCAAACTGTTTGTGTCTGACCTTTATCTCTCCCCTCTCTTCCGCTACAATGGGAAACCCGTAGCAGCGTTGGAATCCTGTCTCCTCAATCACACCAACTGCTTCCCCCATTTCAGCCCCCAAAAACACTCTAGCATCTCAACCCCGATAAAACAACCTCAAATAACCTCCCATGACGTCGGGTCCCCCTAAGCTAATTTTTTTTTCTTCTCAGCCAAACTTCCTTCTAAAAGCCTGTCTATTCTCACAGCCTCCATCTCCTCATCTCCTAGTTTCTCCTTGGCTCATTTGGCTCCCTGTCTCCATGGAAACCACTCCTGTCAATTTCATCTCCAACCACCTCGAGGGCGCCTTCTTCAGTCCCCTCTCCTAACCATCTCTCCGGCTAATCCTACATGTTGGACTGCCCGGGGATCTTCCTGGGCCTCATTTCTCTCTGTAATCCTTCCCTAAACAATCATCTCCCATCTCAGATTTAATCGTATCTGTTTCTGATGACTCCCAAATATGTCATTCTACCTCTGACCTCTCCACTTTCGCTTCAGATTCATAGATCTGTCAAACCTAACGTGTCTAAAATACGAGTCCTGCTTCCCTTTGCCCCAGATGGTTCTCTACCTGGTTTTTCCCTTCTCAGCAAGTAGCACCACCTTCTACAACCTCGGTCACTCGAAACAGAAGTTAAGGAACCATACTGTACTCTTTCCTCCTCCTGCCTTCATACCCAACTTCTCAGGTTCTGACAAATTCTGCCTCCTAAAAAATACCCCAAATCTGTCGACTCTGCTCCATTTCTACCTCTCTCATCCTAAGCCAAGCATCATCATATTTCGTTTTAGCCTCTGCAGTAGTAGGACTTAAGCTGGTCTCTTGCTTTCATTTTATATCCTCGTAAGCCACCTTCCACATCACAGTCAGAGATACTTTTCAGCACAATTTATATCACGTCACTTCTGTCACTAGCGAGGCCCTCTTAGCTATTCCTGACAATCTCTGCACCTCCATCCCCAACCACTCTTCCCTCTTTGGTTGTGTTTTGCTTTCTATTTCTTGATCATACTAAGCTTTTCCTACTTACAGGTCCTCGCTCTTACTATTTTGTCCACCGGGCATGAGTGACCCCTAATCATTGTAGGACCATTTCACCTTGATGTCCAAGTCTGGTCGTAAATATCTCCTAAAAGAGGACATACTCTGTCACATCACATAAAGTGAGGGAAAAGGGAATTTGAGATTGAAGTGGAACCCGGGCCAGTGCTTTTAACTAGGAGACAGAGTTAATCTCACCAGGAAGCGAGCCTCAGCAGGGGCTGGGCAAGTATGTGGCTGCAGCTAGCAGTCGGAGCCCAGGGTGCATACTCCAGGCCCGGCAGGTCCTGGAACGTTCATCAGAATTGGGGCACAAGTCCCGTCACACAAGAGGGCCTAACAGTAGGAAGTGAGGAAAGGGTAGCAGTCAATTGGCGTGGGCATTTACTTCCAGGGACACACACCACATCTTCCGTGTAGAGCAGCACAGTTGTAGAGTTGGATTTTAGACCTCAGTTTCTGGGGAAAACTCAGAGCGTGTGGAAGACAGGCACGGACAGACAGGAGTCAAAGGGACTGTGCTGGAGAGTGACAGCCTCCCAGGTGGGTCAACATTTAAACTCATTTCTAGGATTACACAGGGATGGTCTCGTTAATGCTCCCTGCTGATTTGAGAATATTTAACTTCTGATTATTTTTCTTCATTCACTTCTTCCTTATTTTCTTTATTTACCCCTCCACATGTGTTTTGTCAATCATAATATGGGCACTGTAATCCTTTTTATCTTATAAATTCTTTTGAGAATTAAAATGACAAAATGTTAAAAGTACTTAACATTTAGTATAGTACCTGACACATAACCCTCAATATGTGGTTATTATAAATATTAATATCACTATCAGTTCCATTACTTACTAGTATTATAAATACCAGCTGTCAATTTAATAAGTTTTCACTGGGCTTTTTGCCAACTTGACTACCCAGTTCTTATTTGATAACTTTTTGAGACACAAATCTAATGGCTATTTTTACTAGCTTCATTTTTTTAAAGAGTTGTCTGTTTTATTGTCCATTAATTTATAATTTCTTTTAGACATATTAGACACATTTATAATTGTATATTAAATTTTTGTGTGTTCATTTCACAAAAAGAAAAATACAAGGATCCACACGTGAAATGAACACATATTTATGGACTGCCTTTCATGTACCATCATTACAATGCCTAAGAAAGACATTCTGCCCAGAAGAAGCGCAGAAGGAAGCCAGACTGATGAACTGCAAAATAAAATATGATATATGAATTCAGTCAGGATGCACGAGGCACAATGGGACAAAAGAAAAGAGGTGCTTAATACAGCCTGGAAATGCAGGAAAGAATTACTGGGAAATGTGTCGCGTTGGCTGAGCACTGAGAAGGAGCTGGAGTTTTCAATTAAGGACAAATAATGAGGTCTTTCTAGAGAGAGAGGCATCATGGGTATAGTCACAGAGACAAGGAATCAAATTATATATGCCAGGAGCTGTAACCAGATCAATACTATTTAAGCATAGAGTATAAGGTCAGAGGTTAAGAACAGTAAGGCCAGAGTTAAAGGCAGGTGCAGTGAGAAATGAAAAAGTCAAAGGGTCCAAATTGGAATCCATTACTATAGCCAGGTAAGATCATGGTGAGTGACGAAACTAGACTCGAAGGCAAAAGTGGTGAGGAAGATAAAGATTAGATAATTATTATTTGCCATTCATTTATTCCTCAAATATTTATTGAGCACCAGGGACCTGGATACGCTAGAATTTATAGAGCAAATCAGGTGTCTGATAAATGGAGGTGAGCAAGAGAAAGCAGTGCAGCTGACTTCTGGTTTTCTGGATGGGCAACTGGTAGCTGTTGTACCTTCCCTGAGATCAGTAATGCTGGGAAAGCAGAGGACAAAACGAGCTGGGTGATGAACACACTGCATCGGAGGCTCTTACATCATGACATTTAAAAAATAATCTCAGGACCAAACTGTGCCAAAAGTACCAAGAAATATGTAAATCCTAAATGAATAGCAATGAGGCTTCTGCTCAACTAAAAGTTTGCTAGGGCCCTGGCTGGTGTAGCTCAGTGGATTGAGTGTGGGCCTGCAAACTAAACAACCGTGGTTCGATTCCCAGTCAGGGCACATGCCTTGGTTGCAGGCCAGTTCCCAGCAGGGGACACACAAGAGGCAACCATACATTGCTATTTCTCTCCCTAACCCTTGCCCTCTAAAGATAAATAAATAAAATCTTTTAAAAAATTTGCTAGGTACAGCTTTTGTTTGTGAGCACATACAACTTTCCAGGGCCTAATTGCACCTGCAGTATTTCATGAAAGGTTGCACTGATATTTATGGCAATAAAAAGATACTTTACTTAAAAAGGCCAAGATTATTATTTAAAACATATGAACAATTCCCCCTTATATCTTGGCAAGTCTGCAAGGTAGCACAGGAGAACAGGCTGAGCCCCTGCTCGTGAGCTGCGCCGAGTCCGGGGCCGGTGACTGCGCCTCGTGCAACCTCGTGCATTTTTTCTGTTCCAAGAAATTTTCTCCAAAAAATGATTTCTGTTATTTTAGTTCCAGCTATTTCCAGGGATGTTCAGACCTTTTGACTTTAGGAATTTACTCGATGTATATGAAAGATCAATTTGTCTTCCTCCTAGCCTAATTTTCTTGATAAACAGAGTATTTTTTAAATTAATGATTATTGTATTTTTTCCTTTGCCATTTAGTCCCCTAATACCCACCCCCAGCAATCACCATTCTGTTGTCCACATCCATGAGTCCTTCCTCCTTTTTGCTCAATCTTTCCACCCCCTAACCTCCCCCACCCAGCTGTCATCCGGCTCTCAATCTGTGAGTTTGTCCCCATTTTCCTTGTTAGTTCAATTTGTTCACTAGGTTCCACATATGAGTAAAATCATATGGTATTTGTCTTTCAAAACACTTTGAAAGAACATAAGCACCCCTATATTCATCGCAGCATTATTTACAATTGCCAAGATGTGGAAGCAGCCCAAGTGTCCATCAGTAGATGAGTGGATGATAAAACAACTATGGGACATTTGCACAATGAAATATTACTTAGCCATAAAAAAAGAAGGAAAAAACTAAAAGATTTTATTTCTTTGTCTTTGGAGAGAGGGGAAGGGAAGGAGAACAAAAGGGATCAGCTGCTGGCCCACAACCCAGGCATGTGCCCTGACTGGGAATCAAACTGGCAACCTTTTGGTTCTCAGGCCAGTGCTCTATCCACTAAGCCACACCAGACAGGGGAAAAGGAAGAAAAATTTTACCCTTTGTGACAGACAGTATGGATGAACCTGGAGAACACTGTGCTGTATGAAATAAGCAGAGTATTACCCCAGTTTCTTCAAGGAAAGACAAACCATTTCAAAGGGAAAGAAAGTACACAGTAAACTGATACAGATCATTCAGAAAGTGTTTCATAATGTGAAAAAGGCTAAGTACAGCTCTAAAAATAAAATTTTATATTTTGATAGTAAAAAAGCCAGTTCCAAAAATAATTATGCAAATTGATACAACCATACAAAAATACAAAATGTCAAGAGTATTTCTCACATACATTTTTAACAGCTAAATCAACCACACTTAACATACTTATCATACTAATGGCTTTTACCAAATTGTGGCAGCAGTAATTTTAAAAAGAAAATAAATAACCCCTGAATTTAATGGCCTGGCTTCTGGTCTGAAAGCAAGAGAGTTAATGATCTCAAAGGTAATTTCTAATTAAGAAAGTATACTATTCTAAATCACTATTTTTGGGATTCAACTAATCTTTCTTAACTATTACCTTGATATTTAAGAATATCTGATCAATATAAAATTTTAAAAAATGTTTTGAAGATTTATTTATATAAAAACATTCTATTTTACAGTACATTTGTTTAACTATGTTATAACCATTAATGCAATAGCTGCCTAATTTCATTCAGATAATAAAAAATGATGGTGTAAACCTGGTTCAATCACAACTTACAAGCTAATTTTTCAAGAGTGAAAATAGGAGACTATTAAAAATAGCTAAAAGGATAGCATGTGTTACAGTGCTCAATGTTTCCATAACTGTTGGTAAGGCTTACATCTGAATCTGATGCAGAATTCTCAATGACACTGAAATTGTTTATTTCTCGGCCACATGGTGTGTATGGATACTATGAGTCTGAAGAGACTGGATGTGGGTATGACCTCTTGTCTTCAGCTGTGACTGCACAATGTCAGCAAGTGTACTCTGTATGTTTTCCAGAAGCATGTCCCCTCAATAAACATCGTCCAGATGTGTCCAGCTTGGTGGGTTTCTTCTTCTAGCTTATACAAGCTAGCAGCCTGGAAAGCGGTTGTAGATTCTTCACTTGGCTAGGAATCTATCTGAGTATCAATGTCTTTTGCTGTTTTAGCAATCAGTGCTGCAAAAAGCTGGGCATATTCTGTTCTAGGATTAGCTGGCTGATTTGTGAACTGCTGTCTCAATATTACTAAAAGAGGCAGGAGCACCACATTGCTGCAACACTCCAATGGAACTAATACAAAGCTGATCTGCAGGCGAGATCGCCCTGTCCTGCCGCTCCGTGGGCGGATCCGCTGTGTTTCTCCTCTCAAAATGTTCTGTTTATTAATGGCAAAATAATATGTTCATAAAGGTTCCAAATGTTAAATGTCATATTGTATTTACATCATCCTTTATGCATCTCATGTGCTCTATCCATATTTTAGCCACTCATGTATTCATTCGTTAACTAAAAAAAGTATTGAGCATGTGCTGCATACCCAGCACTAAGAAGGCACTAATAAAAGGGAAGGAACCAGAATGCATAGTTTCTTACCTTTTCCCTTACACTTTGGTTGCTGAGCAAACTATTATGTGGTGTTTACCCTGTGCCCCACCAGTTGAAGCACTGGTCTTAGGTTAACTCAGGCAAGTTCTGCAACAACCCTAACAGGTTAGTCTACTGTCATCCCATTTTACAGATAAAGAAAATGAGGTACAGAAGAGTTAAGTAACTTATCTAAGATCACACAGTTAGTAAGTTGCGTTTCAGAAATAAGAAAAAACAGAGAAATCTTATAGTGCAAAATGTTAGGGTGTTTCTACCCATAATTTCAAAGAAATGCAGATGAAGAGAGTGTGAAAGTTAGATGGGGTGACTTGTCAGGGATTTGTCTCCGAGAACATCTCAAAAGGAAAAAGGGAAGGGGGTTCGATGGCGAGAAGGAAGAGGCTCCTGGGAACCGAGAGCGCCTGCTGGGTGCAACTAACGAGCTGGGCTTTGCAAGGGATGGAAAAGAGGTATTTATTGCTCTGTTCTCTCTTCTGTCTGTATTTTGGGCATGTCTTTCATCTACCAGAAGAATCATTGAGGACCATAGCAGACATTTTTGCTGTTTTGACTTTTGTAAGATGATTTATTATTAACGACTTACTTATAAAACAGTTTTATTTTATATGTCAAAGGTTTTTCACACAATAGTCATTGTTTGGCTTGCCAGCTATTATTCCACGAATATTTTCTACTGTAAACTTCTAAATGTCAGAGAAAAAAATTTTTTAAAAACTCTGTTAATTTGAGATTCAACCCTCTTTTCTATTTACCAGGAAATCACGACCACACTGCCACCTAGTGGACCTTAGCAGCAGCCTCCATGAGTGACAGAAATTGTAATTCAACCCTTTCTGACAGGTGTGAGATGGTATCTCAGTGTGGTTTTAATTTGCATTTCTCTGATGACTAGTGATGTTGAGCATCTTTTCACGTGTCTGTTGGCCATCTGTATGTCCTGTCATCAATAAATCAGCAAACAACTAATGCTGGTGAGGATAAAGAGAAAAGGGAAGGAACCCTATTGTACTGTTGGTGGGAATGCAGACTGGTGCAGCCACTATGGAAAACAGTATGGAGACAGCTCAAAAAATTAAAAATGAATCTGCCTTCTGACCTAGTGATCCCACTTCTGGGAATATAGCCAAAGGAACCCAAAACACTAATTCTAAAGTACATAAGCACCCCTATGTTCATTTCAGCGTTATTTACAATCTCCAAGATATGGAAGCAGTCCAAGTGTCCATCAATAGATGAATGAATAAGATGACTATGGGGCATTTATACAATAGAATTCTACTCAGCCATAAAAAGTAAGAAAATTTTACTCCTTGCAACAGTATGGATGGACCTGGAGAACATTATAGTAAGTGAAATAACCCAGTCAGAGAAAGACAAATACCATATGATTTCACCCATATGTGAAATCTAATAACGGACTGAACTAACAAGCAAAACAGAGACAGACTCATAGATGGAGAGCAGATCACAGCTAGTGGGGTGGGGGAGGTTAAGGAGTGGAGGGATTTAGTAAAAAAGAAAAAGGACCCAGGGACATGCACAACAGTGTGGCGATTGCTGGGTGGAGGGGGTATAAGGGGATTAAATAATAACGGGAAAAATACAATAAAGATTAAATCAAAAGAAAAAAAGAAATGGTAATTCAAATATCTTCAGCCCACAGTTTTGCAAAATTTCTGTTTTTAGGGATATCTGCTTTTACCTTTGTTGCTTGGAATCCACAACTCATTTTAATATATAAATGATATTATGAGTGATTGTTAGGTTTCCAACTTGTTCACAAAATCATTTATCCCATGGCGTGTTTTGAATGCATACTTTCCAGTTATGTTCGCCCACCTGTAGTCATGGTTTCACGGAGTCTTCTTCCATTGTGCCCTGTGTTCCTTCTGCTTTTCACAGACATGCTGTCTCAACCCGCCCATACTCTGGGTTGAGAAGAAAAGGAACATCCTTGGGAAGAAAAGGAACATCACGGGAGTCAGCCCTTCTCTGAGCCTGCTTCTGGTTCTTGATGCTGTGACTCAGACACCAGGCAGGCCCAGCCTTTGTCCCCTGCCCCGGGTTCAGCCTGTGCCAGCCTCTGTGAATCCCCTCCTCTCTCTCCTTGCCTAGCCCACTCCGACTTCCCTCTCCAGGCTTGCCTTGCTGAAGGCTCTGTTGAGCCCTCCCTGATGACTTCCTATCAGTGATCCTCACTCTGCCCTGTGGCTCCTCTGGACAGCAGTGTTTTCTTCCCTATGTATTGCTTCTTTCCAAGTATTTTGAGTGCATGATGAATTAATACCTTGGTTGCCTCATCACACAGAAAAAGGGACACAATAGTGTAGGGAATTTCTCATTCTTCTGGTTTCCTGTGAAAGCCTTCTCCCCTTGAATTGATATCTATATATATCTAAGAGACTATTAGCTAAGGAGAATCTGCCTGGTAATCTGGACTTTAGTTCAACTTCTATGCAAAGGTGTCAAACATGTTGTTAAAATGTATTCTAATTATTTGGTTACTTGTATTATTACTACAGTAAAGACTTTCATAAACTATACTGCATCTCCAGTGCCTAGAATAGTGCCTAATACATAGTAGGTCTTCAAAATGTACTTTTATGAATGTTTATGGAGCTGTTCCCTGACTCTTCTTGGAAAGATGCTCATGGACATGCTACCAATTTATCTAAACCCAGAGAGTCAGTCTTCCCATCAACATTCCAAGATTCTGAGAAGGGATTGGACTGTGCCACTGTCCTCCTTTCCCCACTCCCTTGTCATCTAGCAGCCAGGGAAAATGACAACCTATAGAAACACCCAGAGCAGTAAGGCAGATAGCCGGCGGTAGCTGTGAAATAAAACCCCGCCGTTTGTCTTAGGGTTTCCCATTAGTGCATCTGCATTGCATTCTTAAAATATCATAGACCAGGAGTCGGGAGGCTTGGATGTGCAGTCTGCACTGTTACCCACTGGCTGTGCGAACCAGGGCAATGAACTAGCTTCCTGAAGCCATTTTCTCATTTATTAAATGGGGATGATAATACTACAAATTTACAATCTCTTATCTTCAATTCCAAACATCATAAAAATCTGGCCTATGTGGAATGAACTAAAGGGAGGCTCTTTAAAACTTTTATTTATCCCACTAAGATTATGAGGTCTTCTCTCAGCACATTTTGGGTATTTTGTATAATGTGTGGTAACGGCATAAGCTTATCTTTCTAAAAACTTAGAAATTCAGAATGCAAAAATCTGGCTTTAATATACACACCTTAACAGAGGACACTTGGGACCAAACAATTCCTGAAAGGGATGTTGTGTCCTTTCATACCCGAGGGGATGGTTGTGAGGTGGCATGAACGAAAGCGCGCAGTGCCTGCATGTAAGTCCTCAGTGCACATATTATTATTTAAAAATGTTAACTTCTTTTACCCCTAAACATGAGACATTTTCTCAGTCACTCTGGAGGGGCACAAACGGCCTGTATCACTGCTCTTCTTTTTATTGTATTCTGACATTTTCTTCTCCCCATTTCCTCTTCTCCAATATCTCATTCGTCTCATCTCTGTGCATGTGATGAAAATGAGGATTTTCCCAGGAACTCACTCCTCAGCACATGCACACACGTTCAGGGGCCCTCAAGTCCCCCAGAGTCCCAGTCACATGGTCGGTTGCTATTTTAAATAATCTGCATTTATTTTCAAAATGATTTCACACTAAAAATGCTAGTCCCAGATTTAATAGATCCGATTTCAAAATGGTTGGACAAATTTGAAATGCAATAAAAATAAAGAGAAGGAATAAAGAGAGAAGTTGCTTTCTGAATGGCCACTCTTTACCAACATTATCAGTTCTATTTGTCTATGATTCTATTCTTGTCAAAAATGTACATGCATATAATGCATAGCTTATGAAGTGATTTCACACATATTATCTCAATAAATCCTCAGAGAGTTTGGACAGAAATTATTTTCATTTAATAGCTGAAAAAAATGTCATTTCAGAGAAGCCAGATGATTTATATCTGAGGTTACATAATTAAACCTCTAAAGGTGTAATCTAATGATTATAAGACCATATTTTACTGGCCCTGATGACAATTAGTCCCATGCATACCTTCTCCGTTCCCAGTTTTCATTGACACCCTACACCACATCTGTGCTGGGCTTCTTTTTCATAGACAGGGTGGAGGAAATGTAGGTCTACAGTTGTTCATATGGAAAAATATATAATGCAAAAGCAAATAATAACATAAGAATAAACTCCATGTTTTAGGTACCCACAGCTGTAAACCTACGTTTGCCTACCCTGCATATATTATATTCATTTTATAGAGTATATTAAATTATAATCTGTAGAGAACACATATTTCACATGTTCTTCTAATACATATTATACATAAATGAACAAAGGTATGTATGTTCTGACACACTATACAGGACGGCTATGACCATTTCTGTCCCTTCCCACATTTCTTGTTGATGTTCCACCCTAGCACACTCAGGTTACACAGCGTGCCCTTGTAAAAGTCAGCCGACGTGGAAAACAAGGACAAGAGCACCGTATTTTTACTCAACACTGGTTAGCTTAACAGCACAATATTCTTTCTATACAGTTTTAGTAGGGAGCTTGTGGTCTGTCCAGATATTGGGATTCAAATAAATTATAATGCAATGGAAATATTCATTTATATTTAATAAATATGTGCTAACCAGACATTTAAAAAATGCTAGTATTCAAAAAGCACTGACCATTCCTTAAAGTTCCTGGGGGGCTGTGCTGCAGACAGCTCGCCGCACCTGCAGAGTGCTCTGAAGGACCCAGGTGCCAGGGCAAGCCTTTATTCACGTGGCACACTCAGCTGTGATGTGTTTACAGCTTCCCCACTGGGAGAGACTTATTTCTGAGGGATCTCATGGCATTTCTAGGGTCAGATGTTTACCTGTGAAGATTTTTCCACCTATCATTTTGTTAATGATTGAATTTACACTGAATACTTCTTTGTTAACTTCTTTTGGCTAAATCCCACCTAATCCTCAAAAGTCACAACAGGAGTTACCCATGAACAAATATGACTAATACTTACATAACACCATGAGATTGCTTTCAGATTTCAGATTATTAGTACTTGGGAGAAACAGCCAAGTGATTCCACTGACTAGGCTGTTAATAACAATAAACAAACAAAAATCTCTAAATTCTTCAGGGGACTTTAAACTCACTTGAAAGCTGCTTGGATTAGAGCCAGAGTTTCAAAGTCAAGAGCAAGACCGCTGTAAGAATGTATAGCTTTGATTTTATGGATAAAATTAGGACTTATTTTCCTTTATATTTTAGTGAGAAATTATAACCCAACATTCTATAAATATAAACTTGAAATTTATAGAAAGTTTTAATAAATATAATCTTTCTCAAAGACATCTGCTTTAGGGTTTCTTTATTTGAGTCCCTTAAAGACCATATTTTCCACTTCAAGTGTTGTTTTTATTGAACAGATGATAACAAAATATAACAATCAGGGCTTTAGAAAAAACTTAAAATATGAAAATAATGTATCTTGTATTTTTTTAAAAATTCTTTTCTTCATCTCTAACCAAAATCATTAATAACACCTCCCCAACTCACATATGTTTATGCTGCTTCCATCCTCTCTTTTGCCAAAATCTCATGAAAAAAAAAAAAAAAAACTGCTGGAAATGCTGGTTATACACAGCTAGATTGAATACACACATTTATGTTGCTCCTTTGTAATACTCCAGAATAAAAATAATTGCATAAAAGGGCCTTATTCTACAAAAGCAACAAGAATGGGAGAACAGGTTAAAGTGGATGAAAGACGTAAACAAAACTTTGGACTCAGTAGAGCAGATGGGTGACTAGTAAATGATTTAGCAGATCAGGGAAAATGGAACTTGCCAGAGAGGAAACCGAGGTGCTCTGCTGAACCTCAGAAAGACTCCAATCTGAGGGACAACAGGTATTTCTGAAAGCAGAATTTCAGAGCAAACTGGAGGACAGGTTGCAAGTTTATGGGAGGGTCAGTTCGATCCCCTGATTCCCTCTAAGTCTATTGAAGAGATTTAACTTTCTGGAAATTTACAGCTTGAAACAGAGAACGAGATAATATTGGAGAAAGGCAGTACCGCAGATAAGGAAATTGCACAGAATCTTTTAACTGACTAGCAAGACTCTTGAGGCCTTCCTTGCCTCCCAGCTTGCCTGCAGCTGGGTTCTTATTTTCTAGGCAGGAGATGGAAGAACACCTTAAGGCAGCCAGTGGTTCTCAGTCCAGTGCTTTGGCCCCTAGTGGACCCTTGGCAATGTCTAGAGACATGTTTGGTACTGACATCTATTGGCTAGAGGTGATGTTGTCAAGCATCCTCCAAATGCACAGGTCAGCCCTACACAACAAAGAGTTATTTGGCACAAAACGTCACTAGTGCTGAGTTTGAGGAACTCTGCACTAAGGTAGCAAAGTGTTGTTCAAGCCCAGCAGTCTCTGCATAACCCGGGAACTTGTTAGAAGAAAAATTCCTCATAGTCTCTCTTGAGACCTACTGAATAACAAACTTTGAGGGAAGCAGGTGTAAGGCTCAGCCTTCTGCTTTAACAGATCCTCCAAGTGATTCTGATGCAGCTGTAGTTTAAGAACTACCACTGAACCTCTGCTCTGAGGAAAGTGCAACTCAGGAGAGAAGTCCTTCAGGTGCGGAGAGCTGGTGATCCCTCAGGCAAAAGCCTGCTACCACCTCAGCATCCTTGTCACAGGCTAAACCCACCCCTTTAATTCCCTCACAAAAGTTCTACCAGATGATAGAATTGCATTTGGCTATCTCCTAGCTCAGCAAGGTGGGTTTGGCTTTGTTGCTAATACCTCATATTGTTTTTGGGTAATAGACCCCTGGTAATATATAGATCCAGATAAAATTGGGACACATGTCAAATACTTAAATTTAAGTATTTGAACTGATAGTTCACAGTTCTTTAATATCTTCAGCTGACTGCCTTCAGGAATTGACTTCTAGTTCAGATCTATTCGTCAAATTGGACTGAGTATTTGTTATTATAACAATCTTAGCTGTTACGAATCTTTACCAGCTGTGCACAACTCCGTGTTATAAGGGCATCACTCGGATCACCGTTACTCAATGTGTTGAGATGATCACGAAGGCCTACGAGACCTCTTATGAGAAATCTCAAGAGACTGAGGATGTTGAAGAAACATGTCAGTAAAGCTTTCTTCTGTTCTGGGGCTCTTGTTGCTCAACTATGACCTAAGGCTTCTATGAAAAAAGCAAACCACTTTCCCTGCTACGTGAGACAGGACACAGCAGGAGCGAGCCTTCCCTTGATGAGGACCCAACAATGGCACAACATACTGCTAATGAGGCAGCACACAGCGTGTGGCCAATGATACTTTTAACAATTGATTGGTGCTGTTTTCTAATGACTTATTGGGGATGCTTTCAAGGAAAGATCTTAATCAAAAGGGGGAAATTGTCAAATAATATAAACAGAGCCACTTTAAAATGGAACCCGAGCTGACAGGCCAGAGGAACTGCCATGTACATATTGTGCCTCAGACCTTTGTGGTGTTAAAAAGGGCAAACTAACCTTGGAGTGGGCGGAGGGCAGCACTGTTTCCCAAACCATTCCCTGTCTGGTAAACACCATCCCCTTCGTCCCTTCATCGGAACACGGCTCGGGCTTCTGTGGGAATCAGTGCTCCCTGCATGGCTATTGCACTTGATTTCAGATAAATGCTTGTTGCTTCTCACTTTGAAAGGCCTTTTATTTTTAGATGATCATATCTCAAAAACATAAGGTGGGTTTCAAAAATCAGGGCACAGAATCAGACCAAGGGACTTGAAGTTAAGGCCCAAATGACACTAAGAATAACTTGACACTTAGTCCGGGAGCGAGTGGAGTAAAGCTACTTCCCCATCAGCCTAAGCACTGGGTTGATCTTGGACGCACATGTGGCTCAAATGACCGACCCCAGCCCTGGGTGAGGGGCACCAAACTCAGAGACAGGAAGGTCTTCCCTGACAAGGAAAGAGCACTTTGCAACGGTATCTTGAAACCTATGACTCAGGAATCCATGCACTACTTTCTTTTTTGTTTCCCATTATCACTTCACATTCGTTCAATAAAAGTTGTCTTCCCCAGTGTTGGGATAAAACCTGTGGCCGTTTCATGAATTCTCAGTCTTAAAGTAGCAGAACAGTCTGCCATCACTTAAAGTTACAAAACATACTTTCAATTTATACATTAAAAATGCCCAGCCCGATAAATCTATCGACACTTCCATACTAATTTGAGGTGAAGCTCACCTTTCCTCTCTTTCAGCTACAACATAAGAACCTGTTCATCGGGCAGAGGTGTTTGTTAGCTGTGGCTTCTCTTTTCCTTACTCTGCTTCTGCCATCGTTGCTAACTGTGTTTTAGCCTCACAGATCCGGGAGATGGGAGGAAGGGCTTGACAGAGGTTCCAAGTGGGCTTCTCCTCACTGGGCCCTTCAGTGGGTTCATCAAAGGCCCTTCTCGTGCTAGGGGACAGAGTCTGTTCCTCGATTTACCACTCTACCCTTCATTCTTGGTTCTCTCTTTGTCCAGGTAAGATATGCTACCTTTCGGAAGCTCCTTTTTTATTTTTTATTTTTATTGTTGTTCAAGTACAATTGTCTCCATTTTCCTGCCCCCATTTTTCCCCACCCCACCCCACCCCCACCTCTCACCCTCAATCCTACCTGCTTTTGGCTAAGTCCCTGGGTCCTTTATACATGGTCCTTGATAACCCTTCCCCTTCTTTCCTCAGGATAAGATTGTAAACTGCTCCAGACTGGCTGCTTTGGCTCCTCCTCCTCTCTCTCCAGCATGGCTGTCATCTGGCCACAGAAAAGCCTTGCATAGCATTTGTCCTGATAAACTTGGGTGTTCTAGATGATCTCAGTGCAGCCAGCTCCATTCTGCTGCACAGGCCTCTCAAACTTGCCCGGGTTGATTCTGGACCAACCCAAGCACTCTGGGTGGCCTCCTCATTCACTGAGTGAGGGTTGGAGGTCAGCTTCCCGTCCTCCCTCTGTTTGGGTGGAAATGGGGGCACTCACAGTAGTATAACAGCTCTCTGAAAAAATTTCTCAACTTTTCTGCTCCCAACTTTTCTACAACTTAAGTTGATAGAGAATTTAAATAGTTCTCAAATATTTTTTTCAGAAAATTCTGCACATATTTGTCTCAGTCATTTTGATATCTAACATCTATTTTGTTGATGCCTCAGTTGACAATGAAGCAAGATAAGTCCTATCTTAAATGCTTTATACAATTATACATATGGAAGGAACTGGTTAATGCAAACAGGGAAGTAGATGGCAAGTCAGCTCCCGAAAATGAGTGAAAAAAATAATCTCTTCCACTACCTACAGTTCCCTTGGCTGAAGGCCTCTTACAAAACTCAGTTGTGGTTAGAGGAGAAAAAGGACCTGGGGCTGGATGCCCCATAAACTGAGTTGGCCCAGTCAATCTGTGACTGGACACAGATCTTAGGATAAGAAATCTGTGTTCATCGAAGCATTTCCTTTTAAGTATGTTTGATCTCCCCTCAAAGTGGTATTTCCAGAGCAGGACCTAAGAGATGAATCAGGATAGATGCTAAAAGAAAACAACCCCATAGATGTTGCCACAGATTTTATTTCAACACCTTAGGTGTTCTGCTGGCTCCAAGTTGCTGTAAATTTAAAATTGTAGAATGGCCAGCTCCTGGAAGATCCCCCCTCACTCCTTTAAAAAGCATCTAAACCCTGCTCTGTGAGCACCTGGTACCGTGAGAATGGCTGTAGCCACTCCCGGACAGGGTGGTGGGCCGGATGACAAAGCCCTCGCCTCTAGCCTTGGCCTGGCACGTGGCTTCTCCAGGTCTCAATTCCTTCTGGCTCCGATAGGTTGTGATCCTGGCCATATGAATAAACCACTGTTAAGGTAGCTGGATGAATAAAATTAATATTCACAGTAGAAAGGACTCACGTATAATACAAGATTAATTCAAATAATAAAATAAGGATTCAAATTCAAATTTGAAATGGATTCAAATTCAATGAAATAGAATTAATTCTAACGTCACTTTTGGAAGTAGAGAAAATTAAAAAATGGGGAGGCAGTTGATTTTGTTTGCATATTTTCTTAGTTTCCTGTTTAAATACAGCTTTTCCTCCCTGTAGCTACCCGATTTGGAGAGGAAGGTGAGCTGAGGCACAGCATGGGTGCTTCTTTGGAAGGGCTCCCTGGCTGAGCTTCAGTCCCTACCCACCCCTCCCAGCATCTCCGGGCCTGGGGTATACACCCGGAGTACAGCCTGCTGGTACCCAGCACTGGGGTCTGCACTGAAAGACTCTCCCTTCCCAGTCTCAGGGAAAGAATATTAGCTATGTTTTAGTTTATTTTTTAAGTATCTGAGCCTACTAAATACAACATATTGCTGTGGTAATTAAATGCCTTACACTAAGATGTATGTATACAATGCAGTAGAAAAATTAGTGACTATGTTAATACATATACATTTGCAATCAGTCTTCAGCTCATTATTTTTGCAATGTAAATTAGATTTCTTAAGCCTCTGAGATATGCAATCTACAATTACAGAGCTTGGAAATTTACAGGTGTTAAATTATCTGCACAGGGCACATTTACTATAATTTTGAATTCAGTAAAAATACATTATTTATTGCTAGTAAAAATTTTAGCACTAAAACGAAATAGTAAAACTATAATGTTCAAGGAAATTGTGTTCCCTAGCTCATAACCAGAATTATATATATGCATAATGTATTAAAATTGTTATAATATGGTATGTCATGCCTTGCTTTTTAAACAAAAAGAATTTAAATATTTTTAATAGCAAGTATTTTTAGAAGACAGAGATAATTAACCTTGGAGAGCAAATGATTCCTCTGGTCAATGATGAAATAAAATATATAAAGTATTTCTATTAATGCAAATTCTGCCCATGGAATATTCTCAATAGACAATATAGGTTTTATTAAGATTACATTCCCATTACAGATAATTGCAATATTTATAAAGTTATGGAGGCAATTGTGTTGATGATGTTTTACATTCTTTGAAACAACTGAAACTGACTCCGTGACTGAAATGGGTAGGCATGCCAAAACATTTGGGAAGAATATTAATGTCTAATATAAGAATAGAGAAACCATGGGTACACTATTCATCTCTAATTTTGCTGTGTGTCCACAGCCCACATAGGGTTTTAATTAAGACAGGAGGTTATGCTCAGAAAAAGGTATTATCTTAACTGAGTAACAGAATCACCTGCAATTTTGTAAATTGGAGAAAGGGTGTTTTTCTTTCACTTGATATTATTAGGTGAATGATTTCTGAGCTGGAAGGAGAAAATGGGGAAGGCTGAAGTATACAATTAAAAAGTGAAAAGGAGTTAAGTAGGGAACTTGCACTCCCCATGGCACTCCCCATGGCACCGGGCTTAGGGGAAGACCATCAACGACCTCAGTTAACAAACGCACTGGCAGTGGGGAAGGTCTGGATTCTGACTCCCGTCTCCACACAATCCTCGGTGCCCCAAATCCCACACATCTCCCTCTGGGTGACTTGTAGGCCTCTTGCTGCTCTTGTTCAATTCCACTGCTTGGTGGCCATGTGAGTTATGGCTTAGCTACTTTAGAGAATGCCACTGTGCCTCTTGGTCTGATTTGTTTAGTCTGCAGCTTCTGATGCAATTCACCCACCACAGTTGTCATTTCCTGAGCATCTTTCTGTGTGCCAGCACAGGGCCAACACCAGCATCTTCTTCCTGATTACCACGACCTTGTACAAACTGGAGAACATTATGTTGTCCATTCTACAGAGAAGGAAAGTAAAACTTTCTGAAAGTCATACACAAGCCAGAACTGAGTTACATAGGTTAAGTTCAGGGCTTAATAACACCTACGCTTTTACCCCTTACATTCTAGTTTCCCACACCATAAGAAATAACATTTTCTGACTGTTTACAGCATGCCAGGCATGACATCAAGTACTCTGCTATTCTGGATTCATCTCCCCATTTACGACCACATTGTTTGTAAGGTCACATTGTCCTCTGACCTTACCCCAGTGAACTTGGAAAAGGCTTTTTCCCATTAAGGTAAAAATATGTAAAAAGACTGTTGAAATAGTAACCAAGTCATAGCACTAGGGATAAGAAAGCCTTGATTTTGTAGCTCACTAACATTGTAAAGTTATTTACAATGTAAAGTTATTTTAATCACTCTAAACCTGTGATTTTTATTGTTAAAATAAAGATAACATTTGTATGTATTTCATTAGTTATTAAGGGAGTTAAGAATTATGTAAAGAATGGCATGCCCTCATATTATTCTCTCAATGAATGTTGGCTATTCTAATATTAATATTATATTTTTTCACCTAAAAAGTGGCCTTATAAATCTTTCTCCCAAGTGCATTGAGACATCTTTTCGTGGAGCTGGGTCAAATGCCCTCTGTGAATCAGTATTTAGGCATTTTTAGCACCTTGATTTGCTTCTATATCCGAGTAACTTCATTTCTCAGGAAAAGAATCATTGCCTTGATTTGAGGCCATCTTTCTCATTCTTTTGTTCTGGAGTCAATTTAGTTAACTAGAACTTACCCACCAGCCCCCAAATGTTTCCACCTATATCTTTTATAAAGGCTCATGAGACACCATCAAAACTGGGGTCTTGGAATCTTTCCAGGTTGTTTTACAGATGACGTTTCTCCCCAAGACCACCTTTCCTACAAAAAAAAAAGAATGTAAAGTAGCATGAACTTTAAACTTGCCAAATCATAGAGGTTGAGATGGAGTAAGGGTATCTTAATCTTCTGCAGGATTTAAAGACATCTAAAAATCTAAAATCTTCAAGAATTTACCTTGACTTTATGAGAGAGACTCCCCCCAAAATCTGTGGTCATGCGCTCCTGTTCCTGTCTTGATCAAGACTATCATAGAGCTAAACCAAGCAAACCCAAGCAAACCCAAGCAAACAAAGTGAAATCCAAACCAAACCTTGTTTCTTCAGAGGGGCCAAAGGTGGAACAGAGTATGACCAAAAGAAACCTCCCAGGAATGTGTCCTATGTAATCTCATTAGATCCTTTAAGTTCTCGAAACACTTAGATTTAAAACACTGGAGAGGAGACCCTTGGGACACCTATGAAAAGGGACTCTTCTGCCTCATCATGGGCAGCCACTTAATGTCAACGTCAAAAGACATTACGAAAGCCCAGGCTTCCACTGGAAATGTGGAAACTGACTTTCTACAAATCTGTAGTTCTGAAACAACTCTCTGCTATTTGACCAATGATAAGCTCTTTTACAGAAGTGCCTATTTACTCACATAAAAACTGATTAGAATGACCAAATTAATTAAGTACTGGCTTACCACATTTTGTAACCAAAGCAATTTAAAACTTTTTCTAATTTGTGGACTTACTCATCGACACCCAGTTAACATTAATTATTTCTGTAAATCCTGTAAAAATATACTGAGGATTACAGTTACTCAAGTTTCAAAAGTAAATTTTCTGTTTCTCCCTCAGTTTGTGGAACAGTCTAGGTAAATATTTCTCCTTTATTAAATTTTAAACCTGCATTTCCTAAATCAATAGTCTAATTCCTCTCTTACAGAATATTTAAATTATATTTTTCATAAGCCCTTAATATTTTTTTCACAGTAAATGAATACTTTTTAGCAATTACTTTTTTAAAAAGTTTAATTCCAAACCTATCCTTCAACACAATCAGATCGGCTATATAATTTGCAGGGCCCAGTGAAAAATAAAAATGGGAGCCCCGTTTTCAAAACTGATTAAGAATTTCAAAGCAGTGAAAGGAAAGCAACACCCCAAGAGTGGGTCCTTCCAAGCAGGGACTCCGCGCAACTGCACGGGTCTCGAGTGCGAAGCCAGCCCTGCACGCGGCTGTATCCACCCCACACACGTCTTCTAGCGTCTAATGAGCTAACGAGTGCCTCCTCTCCCACTGTACATGCAAGTTTAGATCTCTGTACTAAATTTGAGCTTGATGAATCCACAAATATTACAGGATACTTTAGACATATGAGAGGGTAATCACAAGCACAAAAAATACAGGGGAAACTAGATTAAAATATTTTTTTAAAAAGCTAAGAGACAGAAAGAGCGAGATAGAAAATAAGTTAGAACAATAGCTATATCATTGATACCCTTTATCATACTATAGAAATAGAACCCAGTAGTCAATCTACAGTAAAACTTTAATCAATAGTTTAAATTTTTTACAAATAGAAAACACCAGGCCCAGAGGGTTTGTCAGCTGGTTCTACCAAATATTCAAGGAACACATAGTTCCATGTTCATAAACTCTCCCAGAAGATAGAAAAAAGAAGAACATCCCCTGGCTCACGTTCTGAGGTTAGTATAAATCTTCGTACCGTGGTGGACAATGTTCTCCCTCCCCTCTGCACTTCTCCTCTATATTTTGTTCTATACCTTTGGGGCTGGAAGCCTGCAAACTGTATTTCACAGTCTCCTTGTCCTCTGGCCCCCCGCTAGTGTCTGCTAATGTGAAACACAGACAGGAGATTGAAAAATGAAAAGAATGGAAAAGTGATTTGTTTCTCATTCTGGCAGCTCGTCCAGCATCGTCTGCTTCAGATGGGTGGGGGCCACCACCTGTAAAGGTGAGAGCGGGTTAACGGCTCAGTCACGGCTCTTCGGATGGCAGCGGCCTCAGAATCGCCAGGGGCTTAGGTGCCGGCTAACACTCTTTTTACATTTGTTTCTACGGCATTCTTTTATCTTCATCAGGTAACTATTTTTTCCTTCTAATAACTTTGTAGCAAATTTAAGTTCCTAAATTAAGTTTCCTCTTCTAGCACAATCTCAAATAGTCCTATACTTTTGTACTCGGATAATGATTTATTTGGTTCTCTTAAATCATCCAAATATAGTTGGAGGAAAAATTAAGTATTTTTTGCATAAGTGAAAAAGTCCCCAAAATATTAGCAAATCAACCTAACAAAGTATTAAAAATATAATATTTGATTACCAAGTTGTGTTTATTCCAAGATTTCTAGGTTGGTTGAACATTGGTAAATCAATCAACACATCTTACACCAATAATATTTAAAAAGAGAAAAATTGCATAATCTTTTTTTCCAGATTCAGGAAAAACATTTAACAGAATTTACTATCCATTCATGATTCAATTTCTTATCTATCTAGGAATAGAAGGCAATATTCATAATCTGATAAAGGAATTCTACATAAGCCTTATAACTTTCATTTTTTCTTAGTGCTGAAATGTTATAAATATTCTCTCTAAAATCAAGAAAAAATACAGTGATTCTCACTATCATAATTTCTATTCAGCATTTTTCTGAAGATCATAGCCAGGGAAATAGGCAAGAACAAATAAAAGGTAAAAGGATAGAGTGCTGAAAATTAAGAGTGATTACACTAATTATTTAGATGTCATAGATAATATAGTTGGTTATCTACACAGAAAACCCAAAAAAAAATCTACAGAAAAATTATTAGGATTAATAAAATTTTAGCAGATCTTCTCAGAAAAAAATTGATGTAAATAAATCAATTTAATTTCTTTACATCAGCAACAAATAGATAACGCAACCTTACTTTTTATAATTGCTACCAAAAAAAAGAAGAACTCATAAAGATGTGTAAGTACTTTGTAGAAAAATTATAAAACTTTATGGGAAGTTATTTTTAAATACCTAAATTAGTAGAGCAATTTACCATATTCTTGGAAAGAAAGATTCGATATAATAAAATATATATATTAACTTTATTCTCATTAACTTGAAGTTGAATAGAATTCTAATTAAAACTTCAGCATGATTTTTTTTGTGTGTGTAAAACTTGCCAAGGTGACTTTATACACTGAAAATCAGTCTTCAGAAGAGCCAAATTTATTCAAAACTAAAAAAATACATTGAGGAGTTTTGCTTTAACTGCAGTAAAAAGTTATGAAGCGTACTAGTTATGATATAAATGTGATATTAACATAGATATAAGGAATTTGGCCCACAAACTAATCCACACATTATGGAAACTGATTTATGAACCAACTTGGCATTTCAGATTACTGAAGAAATGAGGGTGTAGTCAATAATATTGACAGAAAAATTGCTTGGCCACATTGGAAAAAAAAAGAAAATTAAAATGTACTCCATGTGATACACAAAAATTCATCCCAGGAGGTATAAAAATTTAACTTTAAAATGGAAAACATTAAATAATTCAGGAGAAATATGCGTAGACAATAGAGTTAGAATTTATTAAAGAAAAACAGAAATGACAAACTTTAAAGAAAAAGATTGATATTCAACTGCTTTAAAAGTAAAGACTTTGTTAATCAAACATTTCTAAAGAATGAAAAACCAGAGAGAAACTTGGAGAATGCATTTGCAACACATGTAAATAATAAGAATTAAAATCTGGATACATGCAGGAGAGAAGTACATGATTTTACATATAGTTTTAAAGGTCAGCAGGCCAGTGTTTGCCCAATAAATTGAATAGGTTTGAGTGAAAACTGGAGGAGTGAAGAGGCAAGTAGGGTGAAAGGTGATGGCATTTTAGGCTTATGGAGTAGCAGTGGAGAAAAGAGAAGTAGACACATTCAAGATTTATTTTTGCACGTGTGGCCAACAGAACTTGCTGACAGGTTGTATGTGTGTTTTGAAGAAGTAGAAAAAGGTTTTATTTGATTTCAAAGTATATGGTTTGATCAACTGAATAAATGGAGTTTTATAAATAAACATATTGTTTCTATTTATGGAAAAGACTTGGGGGAGGAAAAGTTTAGAGTTGTGGAGGAATCAAGAGGTGCTTTTTGGTCCTGTCACAACGGCTGTCATCAATAAAGCAACAAACAAGTGCTGGTGAGGATGTGGAGGAAAGGAAACCCTAGTGCACTGTTGGTGGGAATGCAGACTGGTGCAACCACTGTGGAAAGCAGTATGGAGAGATCTCAAAAAATTACAAATGGATTTGCCTTTTGACCCGGTGATCCCACTTCTGGGATTACATACAAAGAAACCAAAAACACTAATTCAAAAGAATATAAGCAACCCTACATTCACTGCAGCATTATTTGCAATCGCCAAGATATGGAAGCAGCCCAAGTGTCCATCAATAGATGAGTGGATAAAACAACTATGGGCCATTTACACAATAGAATACTACTTGGCCATAAAAAAGAAGAAAATTTTACCCTTTGGAACAGCATGGATGGACCTGGGGAACATTACGCTAAGTAAAATAAGCCAGTCAGAGAAAGACAAATACCATATGACTTCACTCATATGTGGCATGTGATGAACAAACCGAACTAACAAGCAGAATAGAGACAGACTCATAGATGGAGAGCAGGGTGACAGCGAGTGGGGAAGGGAAGTTAGGGGGTGGAAAGGTCGAGCAAAAAGGAAAATGGACTCATGGACTTGGACAACAGAGTGGTGACTGCAGGGGGGAGAGAGGTATAAGGGTATAAATGGTAATGGAAAAAATACAATAAAAAATTAAAGAATAAATTTGCATTTACCTGAAAAAAAGAGTTCCCTTTTGGTCCTGTTAAGTTTGTCTGTTAGATAGCTAAATGGGGATTGGGGCTCCATTAGAATATACGTTGGTTGCCTTAGCTCAGAACTCAACAGAGAGCTCAAGCTAGGAATACTGATTTGGAGGTCACTGGGCACATACGATGTGAAGGTCCCTATTTTTCACCCTGATGCAGGTTGTGACCTCTGACTCTGGAGAAGAAATCCGAAGTGAAGAGAACCCATACTTGGAAGAGACATGCTGCCCTGGATGATGGAGGCAGGAAAGGTACTGAAGACAGCATGTCCAGCAGGGTTCCCCATGGAAGGAAGGCATTCAGGATCACCTCCAGGAACAGTGATATGTGCTGGTCAGCATTAAATTTTATTGCCCAAGTTGAAGTCTCCTAACATCTGCATTGACATGCCTGTGGGGGGATAATTAAGCTTGCTGTTATGTCTATGGCTAGAGCCAAGCAGGGAAAGAAGTAACTTAACCCTGAAGATACAGGTATAGAGCAGTGAGGGGCAACAGGTAGGAAAGCCCAGAGCATCACTCCACAGCAGCATGCTATGGAATGACTGGCTACCCAATATTCAGTTGCCACCCGATCTGAGGCAGGGGCTGTCGGAAGGGAGAGGAATTACTGATTAATATGGGCCAGTTACACTAATTCCATCTCCCTTGCAGGAGGGTCTTGGTGGAAATGCCTAAGCCAATTTGCACCAATGAGGACAGAGAAGAGTTTTTTGGGATAGTCTTGGGTCTTAAGAGAAAGTTATAAAAAGTCAATCTCCTCCCTAGACTTGGAAATAGATCTGTTTGTCTGGCTGCCGCTGTGAACCATCCTAGGACTACACAGGAAATTTGGGATGAAATTGACCCAGTGGAAGTAGTGAGGAAAGACAGGAAGAACCCGAGCCTTCTCATCAAACGACCGACTCTAAAGCTTGCCTCACCCCTGGAGCTCCGCTGATGTGGGTCAATACATTTCTTTCTTTCTTTTTTTTCCTGTAGGTCCATTTGATTCAGATTTCATGGTTTTTGAAGCTGAAAATATTTTAGCTCGTACACACATGGTACACAATAACCAGAAGGACTTATGGAAAGTTACACACTCCTGGTATTCAAAAACAGTACAGAAAGAAAATCTAATAACAGGAAATTAACTACCTGCAGAAATTCTAGATGAATCATGGGACTGTGGTTGTTGGATATTGAGAAAAAAATTGATCCTGAAAGTGTCGAACTTCGGGACATCTGGGACAGTCCCAATAGCATGCAAAATTCTCAGAATCAAAAAAAATCAGTGAATTATATAACTTTGAGATCATCCTAACACTCACTTTGAAAAACAAATTATTGGGAAAAACAAAAATAAATCTTTGGAATTAGAAACATTAATAAACATGTAATAATGATGATTAATACAGTATTGAGTTGAATATAATGCAAGAATGAAATGGGTCACTATCCTTCTTCCTGAAGAGTTTAAAGAGCTTCATAGTAATTAAGATAAACACTAATAACTGGATACTAAGTAGAATTCTTTCTAGAAAAATATACACAGTCACTTTTGGGGTAAAGATTTTCTGAGATAAATTAGTCTGAAATACCCTGAAGAGAAGCTTATTTAAAACTCTGTGAGGTAATTTTCAGAGTTGTGTAGAATGCTTAAAGCCTTTTGAAGTCTAGTGTATGTATTACATGACATCCTTAGGCTAATCTCAATGAAATACAAAAAATTCTCTTGAGTAAGCAGTTTTCTTAAACAAATATGAAACTCTCTGATTTTAAAAATCAGTGGTAACTTGCTTACCAGATGTTCAAACCATGTCCCTCAGCTTCTAGTGCTGCTCTGGAAGAAATGTCTCGATAGTGAAACCCGTGTTCTTTACAGGATAGGAGCAATCCCTCAACATAAGGTGACCCCGGAGGCTGTCCGCCCTCCTCTGGTCACTCTTAAGACCAAACCAGTCTCAGCTCCCACTGCTATAACCTGGTACACACAAAGCCTAAGCTGAGGGTTTCACTCCTTGCCCACTTAACATAAGAATTGTGGAAAACAAATCCAATCCTTAGCTAGAAAAATCTAGAAACTTAAGAGACAGACTCTGAGGTCTCTTGTAGTATGAAGCACTTAAAAAAAAGCGTTTAGCATAAAGTAAACTTGTAGTTACAGTCCAGTTATTTTCTGACAATAAAAACAGAGTCGGTCGTCATTAAATTAATAACATGTCAATAACATGTATCAATCATATATCTTTAGGGAACAGTTTTTTGAAGTGCTGTTTATGGAGAACATGGGAACACCACATCCTGGGTTATTCCAAGGATTATAAGTAAACGATATCTTACTTAAGGATAATGTTCCCTGCCAGAAAAGCATGGCCCTGTGGTTATCTGTAAAAGAGTAATTAGTTGGATAATATTTTTTTTCAATCTTTGTCTATAGGAAACGAGCAATGTGTCTGGAGACATCTGTATTTTAATGACCAGAGTGAAGTGACTAGAGTGCAATGCATTTGGGGCCAAAAATAATGGTGAGGGTTTTTTTTTCAATAACCTCTATCAAAGGTGGCAGATACATGGCATGCTTGACTCATACCAGAAATTCGGACAGATGTCAGAATACTGTTGTTCAACCATAGCATTCTTTCTTTTACTGGCCTAAACTGTCATCCCAAAATACTTTTCAACCAGGCACCCCAAGTAGTGGAGTTGGCCCATGACATAAAACCTAATTGCTCCTCCAACATAGATTCAGCTGTGCAGCTTCCTTTACTGTAACTGGAGACTCTCTAAACAAAATTTTAAATACTAATTAGGGTTTTTAGGGACTTCAGGGTGGGGCAGTATCTCAGATTAATCTTTAGATAGAAACCACCTCCAGTAGAAATGAACAAACCAACATTCTGAATTATACAACTATCGTTCATGAGTTTAGTTCTTAAAAGCTGTTCCTGAGAACCAGGTCATTAAAGGACCTGATGAAATTAAGCTTCTAAATGTAAAATGCTAAGATCCAGGCCCTGGGTCAGAGCAGCCCTGGCAACTCTCTGCCAACCCGAGAGAGCCTGCTGGGTAGCCAGCTCTTCCTCTCATCTCCGTGAGGGCAATGAAATTTACTTCCTATTTATTCACGACTTAATACATCCATGTTAACATTTTGTCTCAGAAGCAGATTAAGTTTTAGATCTGCTCAAATAATAAAGATCACCTAATTGACTTTTTAAAATTTCAAATTCCTTTTTAATTTTAATTTTCTTTTTCTAGATTAACTTATTTTTTAGTTAAAAAGATATGATGTAGAGACATAGTAAGAACCCACAGATCTGCCCACGTGCAGTTACTCCGATGGAATGGGAACTTATTAAATAGACACTACGTGACTGAAGGAAAGCCCACAGTTAATTTAGTAACTCTGAAAAACCAATAGAAGTGGGAAATGATAAAACACATGAGTATTAGCAATAAAATCAACAAATTGATTTAGATGGTGTTGGTATGTTCAGATGTAGAGAAGTAAATAAACTACAACACTTTTAGTGGCAAAAAATAATGAATAATTCTGCATGATATTAAGAACCCACCACCAAGGTACTGCCTACAAAGCAGCAAGGGTTTTTAGCTGACAGATGGCTGACTTATATTTGCTGGTTTTCTATTAAACTAAGGAATAAAACTGAATAGTGAGGCTTTTCACTGCCATCTTTAAAAGGTTAATCATCTTCCATATTTGTGCATGAATATTCTGTGAACCAAATGTCAGAATGAAAGGTCTGAAAAGCAGAATGTGGGAATGGTGATATTGGGGCAGAATACTGAACGCGTGGCATCCGGAATAACTGGTTACTATATTTGAGACCTGAGGGGAAGGAGAAACAACAGAACTAAAAAATGAGAACTTTTTTCCATTAAAAAATTGTATATCATATTTCCAGATTTTAAAGCCATGATAATAATTATGTATATTTCATAATAATAACCACAATCTCTGTATATTTACTATGTTGCCCTATTCTGAACATATTACATGTATCATATAATTTTGTAACAACTCTATAAAATGCTTTAACAGATGAGAACACTGAATCACAGAAAGGGTGTGATATTCGTTCAAGGGCACTCAGCTCCCAAAAGGCAAAATTAAAATTAAATCTAGGCAGCTTAACTCGAGAGCCAAGTATTCATCATGGTGCTATAGTGTGATGGTTAATTTCATGTGTCAGCTGGCTACATTATTACATATACACAGTTGTTTGGTCAAGCTTCAGTCCTCATGCTGCTGTGAAGGTATTTTTTACATGTGAGTAACATTTGTATCAGTAGACTCTGAGCCAAGCAGATGACCTCCCATAATGTGGGTGGGCCTTAACATCAGAGACTGAGGTTTCCCCAAGAAAAAGCAATTCTACCTCCAGACAGCAGCACGGAAAGCCCGCCTGCAGGTATGGGACTTAAGGCCGCAGCACCAGCTCTTGCTTGAATTTCCAGGCTGCTGCCTGCCCTAAAGATTTCAGAATTATCAGCCCTCATAACTGCGTGAGCCAATTCCTTAAAAGAAATCTCTCTCATAGAATTGTATGTAGGTAGGTGTGTATCCTATTTGTTGTGTTTCTATGGAGAACCTTAATGGAGAAACTTCATGTCTGTTGGTATGACCTGCTCTGTTATAGAACATTATTTAATGTACTCCCCATTATAACCTTATGCCCCAAGAAGCAGAAGTCTTATTAATATGTAACAGATAAAGAAAATGAAGCCACAAGAGGTTGGATTATTTATCTAAATCAAAGCACTGGTAAATAATGTAGCCTGAACTAAATGTAAGACAAAGAATCTAAGATCTGCCAGCAGATGTCATGTTTGGTTAAAGCAGATGTATTGTATTTTGTAGAGATTTGAATCTGCCACCATCTACCTAGATTTTCCGACTCCATGGTTTAAAAACATATCTTCTATCTTATACTAGCTCTCAAACAATGAGTACGTTTATCAAATAATTCAAACAAACAGCAAGAGAAGGACACTGAATCAAAAGCTTTAGATAATTTCTGCCACCTAGCCACTTTCTGAGGCATGATATGCAAAGAGGCAAAGATGTGGAAATAGAATCAAGAAAAGCAACATCTTCATTTGTTTGCTCATATTTATATGGAGGGCCTATTGCACAGTGTGCAAGTTTGTCCTTTGAAAGAGGGCAAAAGGAGTGGGTTAACATCGAGTCACAGAGCAAGGGTCTGTGCTGGAAGACTACAAAGTACTTCTAGCATTTAAATTAGTCCCAGCAGAGCTCAGATTTGTCTCCTGGACAGTCATATTTTTCTCCTTAAGCTGATACAGCATGTCACCTGTGTACCACTCTACATTTTAGTATTTATTATATGCATAGTGTTACACGGGCAGATAATAATAACGTCTTCAAGTAAGCAGACAACCTTTGACATTCCTTAGGGCTAATGGCCGAAATAAGAGATTATAGTAGGGCTCCTAGTGGTTAACTGAAGAAGGGTGTTTGCCAGAAGAAAGTGAAGATTATTACTGTGTAAACTCTTGTAAAGATATGAACTTAAGTGAAGTAGCTGTGCAATGAGTATTTTTTAAGGAGATTGTAATGCTCATAAGAGTGTGATAAGCAGCCCTTAGCTCTGCACATTATTTGGGCTCTGTTTCACTTGGCAACTCATTTTCCCTCTCAGTTCAGTGAATTTTGCAAATATTATCTACAGTCTCCAAATCTTCAGTGTCTTCCCCCATCCTAGAAACTCTCACCTATTTCACAGAGAAACCGAAGCCATGCGATGGGAACTCCCCGTCCACTCACGTCAGTGCGCCCTCTGCCTTTCCCAGTTATGTTGGAGGGCTGACTCCTCTCATCTAACTTCATCTGGTTCTTCGGCTTCCATCCTGTGGTTATGAATTTTATATGTCAATTTGGCTAGTCTAAAGTATCCAGTTTTTGTCCAACCCCAGTCTTCCTGATGCTCTGAAAGTATTGTAAAGAAGTAATTAGCATTTAAATCAGTAGACTTTGAGTAAAAATAGATTCCCTTCCACAGCACAGTGGGCCTCGTCTGACTGAAGTTGAAGGCCTTAAGAAAAGGGACTGAGGTCCGCAAATGAGGAAGTAAGTCTGCCTCCTGACTCAACGCTAGAGCATCAAATCTTCTCAGAATTTCCAACCCAACACTCGCCCTGTGACTTTCAGGCTTGCCAGCCCCCACAACCCCACAACTGTGCGAGCCTACTCCTTAAAATCTCTACTTTGTACTTTTATAGTTACTTCTTCTTTTGCTTTCTTTTTTATGCCTGCCATTCATATGTTTGTTAAATGAATGAAGAGATAAGAGAATGCAGAGTCTACTAGATGTAAGAATGTTAAGCACTATAGAGAATATTGAAAAATATAAAAATTACTCCTTAAACAAGGCATGTGTTGATGAAATAAGTGCACACACAGTGCCACGTGGTAGTTATAAGTAAAGAGGTGTTAGTTATAAGCAAAGAGGTACAGAGATGGGGCGTCAAACGGGCTGGAGTCGTTCAGAAGATTGCTAGGCTTAGACAAAACTCTGATAAAGACCATTGTAATAAATATAAAGGACATACCTCAAGAGCTTGTTGAGAAGACAGAAGAAAAGAATTGGAGCCAAGTAAAAAGAGAAATGAGACATCCACAAATAATTCTGGAAAAAGGTGGAGGAAGGGAGAGATTTTTAAAAGAGAGAATGAGCTTCTCCAGGGATAAATTCAGTTTGGAGTGGCTTATGAAGGAGAAATTTTAAAGAAAGGGAAGTGGGGTCAGGGAAAATAGAAAAAATAAACAGAATAAATATATATGTATATATTTTTAATTAATAGGCCAAAGGTGAATACATAGGGAACAGTTTCAAAAAAAAAAATAGTTGAGGCAGAAGCTAGATTATGTGTTAAGGAAAAGGTGAAGGAAGGGAAGCAATAAATACTAAGTCTTCTTTCAAAAACAAGGGAACCAGTCAAGCTCTTTAATATTCCTGTGCTGCTTCAGTAGCCTCCACCCCACGTCTGTCTGTCACTAACGCTCACTATTCCTCTTGCAAATGCCTGTCACCTTGATCCTTTCCTTTTCCTTCCCACACCTGCCGCTGTACTTTAATTTGTCTCCTCAACTCCCACTTTTCCTCTCTCCCGGCCGTCCCCTGTGAATGATGGAATGAGGACAAAGGCAGCAGGTGGCACAGGAGGGACAGTGTAGCATGAAAATAGGTGGGGAAGAGCCTGGCCTGTGGGGCTAAACAAACCTGGCTTTAATCTTATTGCTGTCTGATCTTGAGCACATGATTTAAATTCCATAGGCTGCAGTTTTCTCATCCATAAAACACAGACACTGCCTTTCTTATTGGCTTCTTATGAGGTTTGAATGAAATAAAATCTATTATACAGACAGCTATATGCACACAAGGTGTTCAATCATTTTTATTACGGCCCCGACTAATGTTCCTAAAACACTGCCCTTATTATTTTAGATCAGTGACTAAAAGCTTTCAAGGCCCAGCTTCTCACCATTTAAATGTAAATCCC